>JBBMKC010218976.1:0-12397 GCA_037834085.1 Bipalium vagum
GTTTATACTAATTAAGTAAAAAGTTATACTTTTAAAGTAAAAACTTATCCATTTAAAGTAAAAACCCTATATATATAAAGATTTTTTGAAGAACGAAATTGAAAAAAACTAATTTATGTTTAGAATTTAAAAGTTGTGACATCAAAGGATTATTCTTTATATGCTTTCAATAAAAGTTGTACAAAAATGATAAGAGATTATTTGGAGATCATAAATTTTGTTTAACTATTTACTTTGCTAGTTAAGGTTGTTATTGAGAAGACTTTAAAGAAAAGAATTCTATTGTGCAACTAGTTATTAATAGAAAAAAATGCAATACTTACTATAATTCTTAAATTTAATGAAACTGCAAGCGTGATGATTCAATCTGACTAGGACAAACAAAAGCTATTGAGTCTGTCTGAGGAATTACACCAATAAATCAGTTGATTACTTTTATTGAAGTTATTAAATTCATTTTACTTTTTTTGAATTGAATTGAATTTATTTTTTAAATTTTGATATTATAATGAAATGAGTACTAATAATTACTACAATTTCCTCTTTGATAAATTTAACTTCAATTATATTTGTATTGATTTTATTAATTTCATCAATATTCATTCGATTTAAATTTCAAGGCAGATGAGGTTATGGTGAACAGGTAATTTAAACTTGTCTGGGTGTTTAATTTAATAAATTTTATTTTTCCGAACGAGTTATTACAGCAAGTAAAAGTTCGATTTGAGCTTACTTAATATTATTAATTGAAGCATAATTTTTTTTTCAACAAACGAAGAATCTGTATCTCCAAAATGAATTTTTTAAATTTACAATTTACCTTAATTTTTTAATAATTTATAAATTTTCTAATAATTTATGATAATTTATCTATTGTTTACATTTTAATCTTTGCCAATTTTACAAAATTTTAAATAGAAATTCTTTAATTTATTTTTTACTAATTTTACTAATTAATTGTAAGCCTACCCAATTATAATTCTGATACAGGAACATCCAATATTGAAGGCATGTGATTCAAAATGAAATCTAATTGTCTAATTGACCACCGACAGATTTCAAACTCCCTTATACAACGTAACCATTGACTTAGTTCTACTTTTAAAATAAATTCAATTTTTATGTTTGTTTTACCAAGACATCATCCCAATAAGGCTAATTATTGGGGCTACTAGAAAGAGTCCGATTAATAATTAAAATAATAATAATAAACAATAGATCAAATAATAAGACCACAGCCCCCCTTTAAAAAATACGTAAAGAGGGTTTTGAAATAATACTTTTTTGGAAAATTGTTTTTTTAAGGAAAATAAGAGTTTTTAATAATAAGTTATTGGAATTGAAAGGGTTATAAAAACAATTTTAAAAATTATCAAGATAATTCAAGCGCAATCCTCATATTCAAGAACAACAGTAAAATAGTATATAAAGAGAAGTAAAGCGACATTCATTATTCATTATTTGAAAGCGATATATTATACAGATATATTATGAATTTTTCCTGGGGATTGTGATGTGGTTGCAACGAGTACTTTCTCGTTGCAACCACAAGGGCTCAGCTGATAAGGAATCTCAACAGGAGTTGCCTCTTAAGGTATTTTTCTTTTCTCTTTTATTTATTAATTTAGTATTTAATTAATAATTGATTGATTTTTGATTATAAACATTTGATTAATTTGCTTTGTTAACAGAAGGATTTAGTGAAATTTTTATTGGTGATAAATATCATTTAATCCTCGTACCTATTTGACAATTTGGTGGTTGCTATCATTTCTATTTGGACTGACGATTTGATAATGTTATAAATATACGTTATTGCGTTACTGATTTTTGTAAATTGTACCATCTAATAGAATCGGAGTCAGTTTTAAATTCTAGAAGCACATATTAGAAAATTATTAATCAACAAGCAACATCAGAAAATGTTGAGGTTAAAGAAGTAAAAAGAATAGATTATGAATTACCGGTTAGGACATTTAGTGGAAAACCAACGGAATTTGCAGATTTTCTGGCTGAGTATAGGAAAGTTGCAGAAGCATTAGGATAAGATGAGGCATGGGTGGTGAGAAGATTACCAATTTATTTAAGTGACTGGCATAAAACAGATTTAAATTTGAGATGTTAGATATTTTAACAATTAGATATTTTTAAAACAACCTAATTCCTAAAAAAATATTAAATTTATTAATTATTCAAGTTTATTTATAATTTTAATTATTATCCATTACAAATTTGATAAAATTTTAAATAAAATTGTTAATTTTATAAAATTTTCTTTCGCCAAATCCTCTCCCACATTTTCATTTTGTTGAGTTTTCGAAAATTAACTCCTTTGAAAGGTTTTATAAGATCCTGAGCTATTCTTCAAAGTTATTGGTTGTTTGCAAAACGTGTTCAGGTCAAATCCCTCTTTACGTTACAACAGCTTAAAGTTAGAGTGCACCTGGTATTCTCTTCAGTTACTGTTCAACAAAAGGGTTTCAGAAGAAAACGCTAGGAGAGTTTGCAGAGTACTTATTGATTCGTGAACACTATCTCAATCGGAATTTACATACATCTAAAATTTCATAATAGAGCATCAAACGTATCGTAAAATTTACTTAACCAATTTAATTTATATACCCCAATAATTCTCTTTAGGTACCTAATGAAACATCTACATAAAGAAAATAATTACTTGATAAATAAATAATTTATTTAATTAAACATTTTTATATATAATTATATATACACATGTAAATAAACTAAATTAAATGTTGTATTAATTACATAATTAATTACATAATATATATATATATATACATAATTAATTACATTTATAACTTAATTTACTTGTGAAAATTCATTTGTTTATTTTGTATAAACTTAATTGCAGGGTTTATTTTAATTTTTATGTACTGATGTATCCAAGTTAAAAACAATTATTGTGAATTCCTTAAATTAAAAATTTATTTTATTTAAATATTTATTATTATTATTACACAGGTATGACAAAAAATTTTTTTATCTTGCACTCCAAATATTTGAACAATCTGTCTTCCCGTTTTCGAGAAAATCAAAATTAAGTATTTAAGTATTTCTATGTCAATCTAATTTTTCTTTAATAAAATTTTATCTTTGTAACTAATTTTGATTATTGAATATAATATAATATACAGTAGTGGCCATTAAATTAAGGCCATGTAAAAAAAATTTTTTTAGGTAGAATTGAAAACTAAGGAAAAATATTATAATATACATAATTATTATGATTAAGTGATATTGATAATATATCGATTTAATGAAAAATTAGTGAATTTATATTTATTCGTTTTGCTTTTTAGATTATGGGTTATAAACAAGATATATGTGATTTCAAAAAGGTCAGCTTTTAGTTCTGAAATCTGAAGGATATTCTCAGCGTGCTATTGCTAAAAAGCTACATATATCTCGTTGTGCTGTACAAAATGCATTGAAAGCATGTCTGATGAAAAACGCTAAAAGAAAGACTTATCAACGTACTCGCAAAACAAGTGCCCGTGATGATCGTTTTTTGAAATCCGTAGTTACGGCATGTCCTATGACGTCGTATGCAAGAATTAGCCAGCTGGGAAAGGAAAGAGGCATTGACATAAGAGTACAATCTGTACATCAACGACTGATGAACAATTTTGGTATTAGCAAGACGTCCAGGAAAAAAACCACTAATGACAAAAGCTCAAATAGCTGGAAGAATAAAATTCCGCAGAGTTAAAGGACAAACCAGCTGAATGGTGGCATCAATTTATGTTCACAGATGAAACTCTTAATATTAAGGCACAAATCCAAGAATCTGCTCAACATCCTGGACGTGAAGGTGGCATATGACTCTCTGACAAACTTCTCTGCATCCCGCGAGGCCAATCACAACAAATATTCTGAATTAGCTAACCAACTCGCTAGTGCCACCCGGGCCACGGTCTACCTGAATGTCATAAATGTTGGTTCCCTAGGGTCGTGGGATGTGGCGAATGATGGGCCCCTAAAAAAGCTCGGCCTCTCCAAAGATCAGAAAGGTTCATTCGCCCATGGCTGCAGTCAGGGAATCATTCCACATTTATCTGACGCATATTACTGACCCTCCCCTGGCCAGGGGTAACCTCCGCTCCTTATTATTATTTATTTATTTATCCATATTTATATATTTTATATCTGTTTACTATTTTATCACTATTATCGCACCCCTGTATCTATTCTCCTTGCCTTGTCTCCTACCTCTAATCTGTATATTCTCCTTCAATCTTCGTTGATCCCTCCCAATGATTGTATTCATCCCGGTCTGTGCGTTTATTATTGTGTAAATTTTTCTTTCCTTTGTGTATATATCCGAATTTAGCTTCCAGAATCAAGCCCCACCATTGGTCGTCTCCTCAATGTTTATTTTTTCCAGCTACAAGGTTGTATTTTGTTGGTTTGGTAGATGAGTCCCAGCTTTTGTTTTGTCTTTTACTTTTTGGATTTATTTTATAGTAGCCGTTTACATTGTTTACCGTTTACCCTAGCGATCCCTTTTTTCTATCCCCCTGTATATCCACCTGGGCCATACTGGCCCTCCTTTTATACATAGGTTGTGAGTAACTGTGGAATTTTTATGTGTTTTTTCTTTTTGTTTTTCCTATCCCCACTGGCAGATACATAGGTTGAGTGCGATAAATGGTTACATGACTGTTAAAATTATCATTACAAAAGCAAAGGAATTTTGACATAAACTAAATGTTGATGACTTGCAATTCAATAAAAGATGGGCCCTATAGATTCAAAAATCGATTTAATCTGAAATCTAATGTTCTCCATGGAGAAGCAAATTCAGTAAATGATATTGATATTTCAGCTGATAGATGGTTGAAAAATTGATAGAAATTGACCCTGAAGTTATACTGAATATGGATGAAACTGAACTTGTTTTCAAGAATTTACTACAAGAACGATTTCATCAGGTGAAAGAAAAGGAATAAAACAACATTAAGTTAGAATAACCATAGGTTTATGTTCAAATGCTAGTGGATCAATTAATTATACCTTTTGTTATTGGACAACAAGAAATCAAGATGTATTAAATGATTTAATGTTGCAAGATCCTGTAATAAAGCTCCAAGTCATATCCCGAAGAAATTTTTTCAGAACATTGAAGTCATACTGCTTCGAAGAACTCAGCTGTTCATATTCAACCCATAGGTGCAAGTAAGTAAGTTATAATAAAAAATTTATAGCATTATTATAGAAAAAAGTTAGTAGTTGATTACATGAACTCGCTTGATAAAAAAAGCCTTTATTGTTAATCTTAAGCCATATTGATACTCCATGATACTCCGTGAAAGAAGAAAACATAAAAAATTGTTTCAAAAAGGTTGCGATTATTCCAGGTCTTTACGGATCTTATGCTGAAGAAAACTTGTCATCAGATCCCATTCTAGAGACTCTCAAGAATGAACTTGAACAAATAATGATTGAAGAGGATATGATTCATACAGAAGAAGTCATTGATGATGATGAAATCATAGCACTGTGTCCAAAAAACACACTGTTGAAGATGTTGTACTTAGTGCTGAAGATGGTTAGGTCGACGACAGCTACAAGCAATTAATTTCATGCAATTGAAATTGTCATGAAAGCAACCTCTTCTTCAAACAGCTCTACTAAACAAAATTATCAATGATGCAGTAAAAAATTTAAGTCAGTTGATTTACAAAAATTCATTCAAAAAACTTAAGATGATTTTTTATATAAAAATTATCTTTTTTTAATGATTTCATAATTAATAATGTAGATTTTATATTCCTTCGTTATACGAATTAATTCAAAATCAGAAAGGAAATCGATTTCTAATTTTTCAGATTAATGATGGTTGACTGTATTTATAAAATAATAATTATTATTAGTTTTTATTTATTGGTTATACTATTCAACAGATATTGTCTTGTTTAATTTATTACTTATTCAAAATTTAGTATTTCCTTAAATTTCAAACAAAGATATTTTTATAATTATTCACTGACACTTATTAAAGTTAAAGACTGCTTTGTTGTGAATTTCTTATCATAAAGAAAACAACGTGACTGATTATTAATTTTATTGTAATACTTTATTTATCGATTTTTTCAATTGTTTTTATTGATCGATACGAATATTAATACATCTTGTTAGTCATAAAATAGTACTCTACCTTCGTTAGTGCCTAAACAAGATCTTTCTTTGTGAATTTTATTTCAATTCTTTATTAATTTTAACACATTGTTACAATATTATTTTGGTCTAAATAAATTTTTCGTTATATAATGGCTTCAATAAATTTTGCAGAACAGATTTAAAGTTAAATATTCATTAATAGTATGTGATTATTTACTTATTTATTAGATACATTGATGATAAAATTAATCAAGTATCTATATAATATATATTTATAAACAATAAAATTAAATTAAAATCATTAAAATAAATTGGCAATTCATTACGATTGCAAAATTTATTAATTAATTAACTCTTATAAATAAATATTAAGGTTTAGCCATAAAATCAAATAATTTTTTTTCTTCACTTCAGACGCTGGATTTTTGTTTTCATAAGTCACATACCAATTAGGTACAGTGAACTACTTTTCCTTGATGACCTTTGAGATACTGATATTTGTATCAGTACAAAAGGATATCTAAACTTTAATTAACCGAAAAATTAGGAATTTTTCTTTAGAATATTTTTACTCTTATCACTTATCTTTTGTGGAAATTTTAACATAACTTTAAATATTTTTAAGAGGCACATTTTAACTAGTATATCTTTTGTTTAGAAATCTTTTATTAATAAAATATCTATTTGTATATATTTTCAATATTTAAGTGTCAAGAAAAAATGTTTCAGGTGAAAGTAGCCTAAGAAATAGAGTGCTACCAATGCAAGAAAAGCATCCAACTTTCATTAAAAGTGCTATTGAAGTATGCCAAAATCCAAGATATATTTCATTCTAAAACGAATGGAGAATTTATGTCCCGACTTAAAGCCGTTAAGATTGATTAACCTCAATTTATCAATTTACCAAAACATATTGACCTTGAAGACGGAATTAGCCATAGGATGTAATAAGTAAATATGTATCACGAATGATAAAGACAAAAAAGAAAATCCAAAGTCTAAATTCAAATTAAAGTCAACAAGCAAAATCTTGTTCAGAAATCATGTACTCCTTGACCCAACATTTTTCAGAATTGATAAAGGCTTTCCGGACTTTAATGATTGATTATAATTTTATTCAAAATATTTATATTATCTGGTAAGTGTGGATATTACAGCTCAGATAAAAATAACTAAGAAAAGAGGTAGAAAGAAATTGTTGACTTGGGTAGCCATATCTGAGAAGCATAGATATCGGTTTTATATTGGACCGTATTTTATTGGCCTAAATTTCCACATTAATTCATGCCTAAAACCACGTTTGGTTTTTTTCATCAAGTCAGTGCCTGAAAATGACAAAAATTTCTTTTAACCTAACCTTGGATCAACACAAGGACAGTAAAGATTTTCTAAGACGAAATTATGGATTGAGATTGTACAAAAAATGTCAACCCGATGGTCCAGAAATTCGTCCGATGGAGGATTTTTTTTGTGAAATCAAGAGAATGGTGAATGCGAATATTTGGAAAACCAAAGATTTCCAGCAATTTACGAATCGCTTATGATACGTGTTCAAGAAAATCAACATCGTCAAGATACATTGACTATACACTTCACAAAAGTAGACTATGTATGCATTAATGGCATTGATAGTGTTTGATTTTTATGAAATTTTATAAATTAATGTATACTTGTGAATTTTTTTCAAAATTTATAGTGGTTATATGTTACAATCTCTTTAAGAATCTTTCTATTTAATGTTTCCAAATGTAAGGTTTATAAAATGTAACGACATTTATTTTGAAAACTAATATTCTGAGTAAATTTTTATGACCTGTAAACTTTTTTATATTTATTATTATATTAATTATAATTTATATATTAACCCGAACAATCCTGTCGTTGACTAGAGTGAATTGTTTATCGTTTACTTCCATAATAAGAAACACTTGAGAAAATGCGTCTCTATTTGGGGTGACTCAAAATTAATTAAAACTAATGTAGTAATATTTAATATTATAAGCTTTATTATACATATTAATTAATGTTATTAATATTACTATTATTATTTAATATAATTACCCACCCTGTTGTGATCTATCTATTTTTAACCCTTATTCTTCACACAACGTTATAAGTATTGTCATTGATTTACATTGTTATATTGTAATTTTTATTAATTGATATTTCGATAAAAATTTATACTTTTATTGGTTTATGTTGATTTTTATTTATTATTGTTATTGATTTTTTTATTACTTTATACTGTTATTTATTTAGAAATTTAATTACCTTATTAAAAATTCGTTTTTTCTCTGAAAATCGATTGAACTTAATATAAATATGAAAAGAAGCAAAGATCAAAGCCATAACAATTTCGAGAGAAATAGAGGAAAAGAAAAATTGGTATTAAAATAATTTCACTTGTTAATTAAAAAATTTAGGTTTGTGATAATTATAAATGCGACCGGTTTCATTTCATTGGCATCACATTCAACAATATAAATAGAAAAGGATATGGATTTCCGAATTTTTTTCTTCTAATGAAGTAAATTTCATTGATTTTTGAACTTTTTCAAATTTGCCTCTTCCAAATGTGCTTGAATCCACAAAAATAAAGAAATCTTTACATTTTACAGCAAATGAAATTCTGTTAATTTCCATAATCAATAAAAAATCTGTTATATTTGTAGAAAAATTAATTTTTCCCTTAAATTAATTTGTCGATTTGATGTTTTTTTAAAATTTTTGCAATTACCTATTGATTTTTATTATTTTTATTTTTAATTATTATTATAACAATTTAATCGAACTTGATAAAAAAAATTTTAAATAAAAGAATATAATATAATATAAAATATAATCTTCAATGAAAAAATTTTTTAAATGTATAGTATTAAGATATAATAATAATAATAATAATAATAATAATAATAATAATAATAAAAGAATAATTCATTAAAATATATAAAAATTAAAAATGAATACAACAAATTATATACATATATATGCATAAAAATTTAAAATTCGTATTTAGATTACCAACTTTTAAAATTATTTTAATTATTGAATAATGTTTTAAAGACTGAAATCTTTTATTATTATATTATTATTTTTATATGAATTCTCAATTTGTTTTGAATAATTCATTAACACTTTTTTATTATGATTATTTTTGATTAGTATTATAAATTTATTATTTATTATCATTATAAATAACAAAATTAATATAATAACTATTGTTTATAATTAATAAATAAAAATAACTACTAAAAATTGACTAGAACGGATGGTTATTAATTTCCTTGTTTTTAAATACATCCATTTTAATATAGATTTTACAATTATTTTTCGTTTAAATTAAACAGTATCACCCACCGATCTACGGGTCTCATTCACAATGCACGTCCAACAGAAAATATGTCCACACGGAGCCGCTGTTCCATCTCGACATGGGTCATCCAGACAAAGACCGCATTTCGAAGAAATTGTGGTGCCACAATTGCCGGAAATCCTTTTCTTGTCAGCAGATCTCTCAGCACAAAGTCTAAAATAGGACAAAAGCCGTTTTCATTTCATCTTTAAAAAAAAGATTCAGTGAAATGTCTAAAAAATATATTCAACATCGATTACAGATTTGTTTGGTATCATTTTTTCTTTTTTTCTTGTTTAAGATATTTTATTCTCTTTTCCTAACCTTTCCTCAACCTCACTCAATTGTTCGTGTTCTATTGCACGAGAAACAACATTTGAGAAAAAATTAAATAACATCCCATTGAGCATGTGATAGAGTGATTGTACACCAAGATCTGTTCATCGACCCAGGCAGTCATATTAATTTTGGTTGTTTTAGAAAATTTGAGAACAGAGAGATAGATTTCCTAATAATAGGTAACGGAAAGTGTGGGGATTTCATTTTTATAGTTATCAATTTTTTCATCGATAAAGGCAAACAATTACTTGATAAAAATAATAAAAATTAAAAATAAGAAATCATTTTCAACTTACTTTTCTTCTGATATTACAGTAGAACCGACGAGAGAAAACATCGTCTGAAATGATCGAATAAAGTTAATAAGTCCACTCAATTTGAATAATCCAGTGCTGAGGTGATCTCCATCATTTGATGATGTTGTAATCTATTAATAAAAGAGAATTATTCAAAAAATTAAAATTAAATAAAAATCAATAACAATAATTACCAAAAAATCAATAAATAATTAAATTAATAAATACAATAAAATGTAATTAACTAATCATTAACATATTATTATTCATGTTTATTAAAAAATATTGATTTATATCTCAAATTACATATCAATTTATAGAAAGAATAATGGATTAATAATCAAAATAGAAGTTTACATATTGAATTCCCATTATTCTCTGAACTAATCTGAAACCGTGTCCTTGTAAATAAAACATGGCCATGTTCAGTGTTAAAATGCAACGAAAAAATTCATTCAACCGATTTCTCAATCTGTAAATGTCGTTCTCATTAACGACTGAACCACGGAGTCGAAAACATCTCACTATCATATTTACGATGGCTTTGGCGCACCAATCGGAAACCGATTGAAAAATGGAAAATAAAATTAGTCTCTGCCAAAAAAATAAAAATCAACACAATTACTTAAAGAAGTACCATTTTCCCTGGGACCTTCATATCACCTTTTGCGCTGTACTGAACGGAAATCAGATTGGTATACTCTTCTCCTAGTGTTTGTAAACCTGCATGAAAACCATTATTTTGAATTGCCAATCAATATCTTGAATTGAAAAGTTGATTTATTTCATTTCTTTCATTAACACAAAATAACTTTATTTTAACTATAAACATTACATTTTGCAGTTGTTCCCATATAATATATTAATTTGCTGAAAACTTTGCTGGCTTCGATTGACATATGATGATATCTGTTTTCTGAAATAAATTCTTGGCATAAATACCGAGTCGTAAATGTTAAAAACCGATGAATAAATCAAAAATCTTCAACAACATGCATTCTAATTTCCTTATATGTACAAAGTCTTTCTGATAAGACCTCACAATTAAAGCCCGTGGTGGATTGGACATGAAACACTATTTACAAAATGGTTGATAAATATATTTTTGAAAAACAAAAGTTACATTTTTTAGTTTTAAATTATTAAAACATTGGAAAAGAATTGAGAATATCTTCAAAAAACATCTAAATTTAGATTAAATTAGTTAAATAATTGATAAAATAACCTCAAGAAATTCGTTAATTTTAGTTTATATATAACATAAAATTGGGAACTTAATTACTTTTATAATTAATGTGAATAATAAATTAATTATATTCTATATAATACATATAATGACATCAGAAATAGAATAAAAAAGTAATAATATAAAAACCTAGAGAAAAACTAGTTAAATTAAACTTAGGAAGCTTATGGTTGTTATCATTGAAAAAAGTTTTATTTCTCATTAAAGACTTCTCAATCTACTTAATTTTTATCAATGTGAACCGATTCTGTGAACGGAAAGTAGTATGTAAATTAATAAATAAATCAAATATCACACCTTGATGTTAAAAGCCCTTCTAAAATTCGAGTAGCTTGGTATTCTCGTTTATATACAGTCCTTGTAAAAAGTTTGTTCACCCCCTATAAAAAATATAAATTTTAACATATATATATTAATGTGTATTTATTTAGTTTAAAATAATTATTTAAATATTTAGTTATTTTTAATATTATATTGCGTAATATTTGATAAATGTTATTTATTTGTTGGGTTACTTAGAACACATCCCTGCTAACCCTAGTAAAAATAATATGTTAAAGACCGCAAAAGGGTCTAGAATATTTATGATTATTATAGATTAATTATTAAGATCGCAAAAGGGTCAGAAGTAAAATAATAATAATTAATTAATTAAAAAGTACAAACTTAATTCAAAATAAAAAAGAGATATTAATTATTTTTTAAAAACGATTTAATCTTGACAATGGCGAACCTAAATTTCCAAGGTTAGATCAGTGTCCGCAAGGAGGGACCGATTTAGTAATTTATTATCTAAACATGGAATTGGCATTCCCCATTAATCAAGCTGGTCTACGACTGATTAGTCGTCTGACCAGAATAGTATTAAGAGTTGGAATCCGCAGTGGATTGACACAAAAAGAGATCCAAGAAAATTGACTATTTTACTTTGAAGAGTTATTTATCAGGAGAATTTATTTTGTCAGAAGAAGTATTCGTCAGAAGAATTATTGATTTGAAGAATTATTTATCGGAATCATT
>JBBMKC010218987.1:0-12396 GCA_037834085.1 Bipalium vagum
ATTATTATTATTATTATTATTATTATTATTATTATTATTATTATTATTATTATTATTATTATTATTATTAATATTAACAACAATAATAAAAATTCAAAAAAATATTTTCACAATTTTTGCCTGCTATTGTAACATAAATTTATCCCCAATTTTTATTTATTTATTTTTAACAATATGTTCTCTTTATATTGTAAGTAAAATTCAGTTTTTATTGCTTATGGGTTATGATTGACTACATGATTCTTGTGGTCAACATCTTTGCTCAAGGCAATGTCTGTCGTCTGTATTTTATTTTTTTATTCATAATTTAAAATAATTGTTTTTTTCTAATTTTTATGATTCAATTGATCTTAAAATTGCCGAAACCTTCGTTTCAGACTTATGAATTTTTCAAACATATATTGTTTTCCTTTTTTAATTATCAAATTCCATTCCTAATCCTATGACAAGAATTCTAAGGTTTCAAATTCGAGTTTCAGATGTTTAAGGGTCGTCACTGTCGTGAAAATTGTTACAATGTTAATTCATATTGTTTTTTAAATAATACTAACGACGATTAAAACATGAGAGAAAATAAATAATTCTTTGAAAAGACTCGTAACTACACCTTTTTTTCACAAAAGACTGTCATCAAATTCTTTGTTCTTTTTAATATAAATTTAAAATCATTATTTTTAAACAAGAATTAAGCAAGAATTCTATAAAAATAAGTAACTGAAATTGTATAGCCAAAAAAATGATGGTGTACACACTAAAGTTGAATCTTCAAAAAAATAAAGATTTTTATGATATTTCAATTATATAATTTCCCTATAGTTAAAAATGATTTTATAAAGTAATATCCGTTTTTGATAAATTTATTAAAAATTTATTATTATTAAAAATAAAATTAACCAATAAAATTACTATAAATTATTTCATTAAATATTAATAACGTAAGTAGTATTTCTTTAAATATTATTATTTATTTAAAATAAGTGGTAAGGCTAAAAAATATATAGACTCTACCAGAAATAATGAATATATTTAAATAAGGTGTTGCTCATAAAATGATAATCGTATATAGGTATGAAATATACGATTTGTTTAAATAGTCTTACTTTTGTTTTCACTAGATAATTTCAAAAAAATGTTTGAAAATATAGAATTCCGAAGTGTGATTCGGTTTTTATTATTGAAGGTATCTACAAAGCAGGAAATTATTAATGAGTTGAAAGGGATATATGGTGAAGAGGCCCCATGTAAGGCGACCATATATAACTGGATCCCTGATTTTTCATTTAGTCGTGTTTATGAACAAAAGTGGGAGACATACAGAATTTAGTGAAGAAATTATTACAAAATTGAAAGAAATTGTAAAGAAGAACGAAAAATTACTGAGCTGTCTGAGAAAATAAATGTATACACCAGAATCGCCCAATTGCTTTTAGATCAAATTGGAGTCAGACAGCTATGTAACAGAGGGTGTGCTGAGATTTCTAACAGTCGAGATGAATACTTGACGAAAAATGTCCTGTGAAAGCAATCTTCGTCTTCTGAATGTTATTGGACCAATTTTTATGGAAAATCATAACTACAGACGAGACGTCATTGAGTCCCTACATTACTTACTCTAAGAGAGTCAAAGGAAAGGGTTTCAAAAAATGAAAAACCACCTAAAGGTTTTGTCTGGGAATTTCGCATTGTAAAAGTGCCGTGTTGACCGACTTTTTGGATAGAAAAGTCATCTTGAAGCTAGATTTTAATGAAAAAATCATAAATGCGATCATTACAGTAATCTCTGATTTGAAACCCACACCACCCGAGGCAAGCCTCCGAACTAGGGTTTTTTTCGCTCCATTATAACGCTCCTATTTACACATCAAAGAAATTCCAAGAAACATTAGCAAAAGCTTGATTTGTACCATTCCCCTTACTGTCTAGGTCAGGCACCAAGTAATTACTAGTTGTTCAATCATCTGAAGAAACAAATGATATAACAAAAATTTGTTTCAAAGGATCGTATGAAAGATGACGTAACAAAATTCTTCATGAAGAAGGATCAAAATTTCTTTGAAATAGGCTTTAACGGAAAGCTATGTAAAGAATTAAAACCTATACATGTATTGTTAATAAAATTTTCTTCACTTTTCTTTATTACTTCTGGTAGAGTCTAAGTACTTTTAAACTTTACCACGTACCTATAGTTAATTTAACTATGACTACCCTTGAACAATCAGAAAACATTTAAGAAATCGGATGATATTTGAATTTGACCAAGGTAATTCAGCAGCAGATGTCATAAAAAAGATTATGAGTAAAGACATGGTACGTTCCAGCATTTTGACTAGAAAAATTAAGAAGTTTAAAAATAGAAATTGAAAACTTGATTTATTGATTTTCATAAACACGAGTGGAAAATACTTCAATGATAAAGTAATTGATTGTTCTAAAAATTTTGTATTTAAATAATTGAATAAAGACTGATATTTCTTTTTGGATGACAAAATAAAATTAAATAATTACTATAAAACACATTATAGATCTATTAATTTATTTATCTTATCAAATCATTACAAAGAGCCTGAAAATTAAAAATATTTTTTTATTAAAACACAAAAAAATTAATTTTAATGTTTTGATATTACCCAGTTACGCTAATTTAATTCATTATATTTTTGTTTAATTTCTATCATTGAACCAAATACCGTATGACAACACTAAGATTTATTAACCCTCAACTCAAAATCACGAAAAATGTAAATATTAATCATGCACCATAACGATCAGTAGTCAACACACCTTAGTATAAAAAGGCCCTTAATTGTGGACTGTTAATAAAATTAGTCATGGTATAAAATCATAAACAATATTTATTATATTAACAAGATAAAATTCCAATAAGTACTTTTGACGATTAGCGTTTAATTGATGATAATGATAAAAATATTCTGTCTCTAGAACATCAAATAAAATTTAATAATTGTAATTAACAGATTTTAATTTACTTTTGGACCTCTTTCCATATCATTACAGCACTTCATTTGTTTAAAATAAATATTTTAATCAAATTTTTTAAAAGAATACAATATTTGTTAAATTTAAAATAGACTTTAAATAAATTATTATAATTGGATAAAATACATCTTTCAAAGGATCCTAAATTTATGTAAAATGAGAGATAGTTTTTCGATGAACAAGTGAACTTTGAACTTAATTTAAAATATTAAGAATTAAATAAAATTTTTAAATACTGTTTTTATTAAATTTTAATATATACCTTTTTAATTTCAAAATGAAAATAATAAACTTCAAAATGAGAATAATAAATTTCAAAATGGAACAATAAACTTCAAAATGAGAATAATAGTGAGAATTGAACGGCACATATATTATTGATAACAAATATTATTGATAACATTATTTATTTGAAATGATTTGTTTATATTCGTTTGTTATATTGGTATATTTGTTTACAAATTTTGAAAATTTTCAAAAATGGAAAAAGCGGAAAAGGAAATTTTAAAAATGCAATTGATTGTCGTTGCTAATAATAATGGAGACTGGAGAGAACTCGCACGCCAGCTTAATGTTCCACAGTCAACGGCAGAGGGAGAATCCTTAGACAAACGATGAGGAAAACGATTTGAAAAAATCTCGCAAAATCACAAAGATTACTTTGTTGAAATGATAGAAAAAAGCAGCTGCATAAATAGATTTTTTGAAATTCAAAAAATGACATTTTTGGGTTAATGATTAAGAAGTTGAAGCTGTTAACAATAGCAAAAATAAAATATAAGTTTAAATAAAAGAATATAATAAATTTTATCACAAAACCAATTACACAATTTTATTATATTACTAATTATTTAACAAAAAATTAGTGCATTTAAGAGAACAGAAAATTATCAAAAATAATGAAATTCCCTAGTCAGGTGTATATATATATAAGCCTATTATTTTATCAAATTTACTGAGTAAAGAGCAGAAATATTTAATAATTATTTAAAACAGTTTATTTAATAATGGTAATTATTATCTAATTAAATATTATTTATGTATCTACATTATTATATTTTTTTAAAGAACATAAATTTTAATAAAATAAACTTTATAGAAGACTTTTGAACCTAATCTAAAATCATGAGTTAGTAAAACTCATAATAGCTTAATAAAATAATATTTTATTTTATTTATTTGTATCCTGATGTATTGAGTTTTAAAATAATCTCATTACATGATATTTATGAATAGTTAGGGATAGAATATTTTATATTTTCATGGGGACAGTAATAAAATTAAATCGCTTTTTAATTAAAAACTTTATTAAAATGTAATAAGTTTATTTATTTCATTTTAAACATTATTCTAAGACTGTCTGAAAGGCAAAAAGTAATAATTATAATTAAAAAAAATAAATATATTGGATTAATGAATATGAATTTTGATAGTTCAGCTAACAACTTTTCAACTCAACACAAAGACTGCAATCAATATATAAATTAATCAGGAAACTAGGTTATAGTTTGATAATGCACATTCGCAATTACAATAAATCAAATGATATAATTTTCTAATTACCGTAAATCGATTGATGTATAAATAAATTCCAAACACAATATCATTTTTTATTTTTAATAGTTCAGAAATCTTATCGACTGGTTGTAGCCTAGATAAGCTCTCAGGTAAGCTACGAATCTCTGCCAGATATTGTTGAGATTCTCGGTTTGAATTGAGTGAAATTAATATAATACTCAAGCAGACAAAAAAAGAATCCCTTGAGTTTTTATTTACTCAATTAAGGGTAATTTTATAAGTGCATCCTACTAAGCGTACACATTTAGAATCTCAACAGTTTTTATATATATTTTTGACTATGACCTCTGATAAATCTTAGCGATTTGTGAAGCCCTATGAAAAATAAAATAACCTTAGGTCTGCGATAAAATGTTCTTGTTAGTTTGATTGAATTATTTTTAATATTATTTTCTTATTGTTAGTTACTGCCACGTTATCGACAGTTTATGATTATGAAATGATTACTTTAAAACCTTTTAACCTTAAAACAAGGTTCTCAAACAATCTAATCTTTTACCATGAGTCTTTCGTTAAATCGACAATATTTGGTAGATGGTTCGGTTTGAAAGTCTTTTTCTTAATTAAATTTTCATCGTCTTCCGTACGTCACCACAAGTTTTAGTTTTAGAGTCAGGAGTCTTCACAAATCATAATAATAATGATAAATATGTTTGGTAAGCTACACATTTAAAATAAAAATATTAATCATTTATTTGAAATTATAACGTTTATAAAATTAAAATTGAATCTGTCAAATAGAGGGAGACCAAATAAAATGAATAATTTTCAAAATCTATGAGATAATAAGGTTTCAACTCAAAATTTTTAAAGAAAATAAGTTGTTGAATTCATCTTTTAATGGCAGGATGTTGATCAGAATGTAAAATATTTCATTTGAATGAGCATAAATATTATCTATAGTCACTTATACAAGTTTTATCTAAAACCATACAGATTTATGAGATTTTCCCCCGATTTTAGGTGACGCTTTCATTCTCAACTCTCTTAAGACTAAGTTGAATAAACGATTTTATCTTTGGTTCCTCCAAACTACCAAACTAAAAACAGTTTTTAAATGATCTTCTAAGTAGAAATATTATTAGGCGTACAACTATGACTCCGAGTTTTTTTAAAACGATAATAATAATAATTTGTTTACATATATATCAAAATTATATTGAATTGATTTATACACAAAAATATCATATAATTAATAATATCACGAGACAGTTGTTTTAATATTCCCTGTTTAAATATTATAGCTATTCAAAATGTCAATATTCACTCAAAATAAAAGACATTTACGGGAAGTAATTCTACATTACTTTATTGCCAAGAAAACTGCAGCGGGAACGTACCGCTTGCTTCCAGATACCTATGGAGAACATGCTCCTTCGATGACCACATGTAAAGATTGGTTTTGCCTTTTTAGAAATGGCCAATATGATACGAAAAAGTAGCGTGAGAAGCCACAAAAACAATATTAAGGTAGAGCTTGCCCATGCCAAACACAATCTGATCTGGCTGTCGCATTAAATGTGACTCAACAATGCGTTTCAAAACGTCTAGCAGCTTTAGGAATTATTCGAAAATTAGGAATTTGGATCCCACATAAATTGACAGAAAGATGCATTGAACGGCGAAAAAAAATTGTGATGTCCTTCTTCAGAGACACAAAAGGAAAAGTTTTTTGTATCGAATTGTTACAGGAGACGAAAAAAGGATTCGTTATGACAATCCAAAACCCAAGGCAGCTTTGGTGATGCCAGGTGAATCCGGTCCATCAACACCGAAACAAAATGTCCACATTTTGAAAGTTATGTTGTGTATCTGTTGGGATCAGAAAGAAGTGATCTATTGTGAGTTTTTAAAATCTTCTTAAACACTAACTGGTGAACTTTATCGATCACTATTAATTCTTTTGAAGCAAGCTTTGAATAAAAAAACTACCGGAATGGGTGACTAGACACGAAAAGATAATTTTACAGCATGATAACGCCAGACCACACGTTAATTCAGTTGTAAATAATTACTTATAAGGTATAATTGAGAAGTCTTTCCTCATCTACCCTATTCACCAGACATTACTCCTTCGGATTACCATTTGAACCGCTCTTTGCAATCAGCACTTTCCGGAGAGCGGTTCAGTTCCTTTGAAGACCTCCAAAATTGGATTGACAGCTGGATTTCATCAAAAGAGCCAGAGCTTTTCATTCATGGAATTTATTCGTTACCTGAAAGGTGGGCAAAGGTTGTGACTTCCAATGGAACATAAATGTATTTTCAATAAATGTTTTTAAATAAAATTTGTAATAAATATCTTTGTTTTCTTATTAAAATACTCATAGTTGTACACCTAATAATACCACTTTACTTTAGAAATAAATAAAATAAAATTTAAATTCGCGAAGCGAATGAGATGAAGTACAACGGATGATTTGGTATGGAAAATATTTATTTATATAATACTATTTACATTAAACGACATGGGATCCCCATTGACCACCACGTTAAAAATCATCATTCATGAAAAAGGAAAGAGTAACATAAATGCTAAGAGCAGAAGACACGAAAGGAATAATCAAAATCATAAAATCACAAATCATAGTGTTTCCACTTTTCATTGCTTTAATGAGTTCAATTAGAAAGTTTGTGGGATTCCACTTGTATGCTCCACGTAGATGTTTCTGCTGGCATGAATACTTGCTCGTATCATGCTTGTAGCAGCTCCGTTGATTTCCTTGGAATTGAGTCCGATCCTCTTTTTTCGGGTCCCAGGAGCCAAGATATCCTACTACGGCTGTTTCGACGGTTGCGGTTCATTCATGGTGGGCTTTCCTCGTCAGTTCGGCTAGATTGGCATATTTCTTCTTATTGTTGGCTCTGGCTGTGACCATGTTGTCCCATTCGCCTAATGGCGATTTGATGTCCAGTAGTCGTTTTCTGCTTGTCGTTGAATATCTGGATATCCGGACAGTCTGCTGAATTGGCATTTGGCACCGTACTGTTGATGTAGATTCTGCAGTATTTTTTGTCCTGTAGAAAATACAGGAGAGCGTCACTGATTTTGTTGTGTCTCTGATTGGCCATGTTACAGTGGTTAAAAACATGGACCTGACTCTCCAATTTGTAATTGCAGAGGCGACAACTTGATGTTCTGTGTTCCTTTGTCGAATGCCTAGAGTTGAGTTTGAGCAAATAATTTCTTGCTTTTGTGACGAAGCCCCAATCACAAAAAGTGATTTTGCCATAGAGAATCAGTTGGTTGCTTCTCTTTGACATTGCGAGTGAGTTCGCTATTCTTCCTTGAGTTTCAAATGATTTCCACATTTCCCAATAATTGACTTGAGTAACTCTGTGCAGCTGGAAACAAATTGCCTTCTTTTGAGTTGGAGTCAGAATTATTTTCAGGTTGGAATCATCTTCTCGTTGGAAAATTAGCTGCAGATTTGTTGCATTTGACAGATGGAATCGAGTGGAGATTTCCATTGCAGGAAAATGTCTGACAGCATTTCGACATTTTATCCACCATGTGTAGCAGGGACCTCGTCCAGTTTTGCCTTCATTTTAGCAAATCGACGCTGTTAGTTGAAAATTAATCGGAGATGCCGGGATTCAGACCCGAGACCTTCACATGCGCATGGACTGCTCTGACCGCTGAGCTACATCCCCCGACTAATTTTCAATTTATCTTACAGACACAGTCTGAGAGTGTTGCTTCTTCTTCTTTGGCTTCTGATTTTTCAGCCTTGGACATTCTGGATTGGACGGTAGCAATGAGCTCCTTCCAGACAATTGATCGGACAATTTCATCGTTGCAAGTGAACATTCTGAACGTTTGAGCAATTGATTGGATTGCATATTTTTCGGCCGCGCTGGTCATTTCGACTCCTCCAAGTTGTTGGTGAGCAAAGATGAAGCTCTTGTTTCTGTCGTGAGGGAAATCAAGCATTTCTCTCAATATTTCCATGAAATGCTGATCATATCTCTTGCCTCTTTGTTGATCTTTAGCTTGATGGTGATTTGATAAGTATAGGGCCTGGATTTCAACCGTTCTCGTTCTGAAGGCAAAGATTAGCCGAGAGTGGATGAAGTTCTTGTAAGCCTTGATCTTCTGCCATGGAGTGAGGCCACTTTTTGCGATCTTTAATTGAGACTGTTAGTTGAAAGTTATATATAAGTACTTTGTACTTCCTTAATTGCAATTGAATCTTCACTATCAAACAGCGATATTATATCTCTTAAGAGGCTAAAATTCTTAGCAAAGCGAACGGCTGCATTTAACCATGTTCCATATTGAGTTAGTACTGATTGTGGAGGTAACGGAAAATTAGGAGCAGGTTTACGGAATATATCGAACCGATACGGAGATTTTGTAAATATCTTCTTAGTTGTGTTAATTAAATGATCAACTATGGGAAATAATTTTCTAATCTCTTCTGGCACTCTATGCAAAGAAAGAACGATGCATATCACATGAATCATGTTTATGTACGGAAACCTTCAAGATTCCCCTGCTTTTATCATATTCGGTGCACCATTGGTTACAAATAATAAAACATTCTCAAGTTCAATTTCATCTGGCCATAACATAAGTATAGACACATTCAAGAACCTCGCTTGTTTTGCTTCTTACTGATTTCAAAGAAAATTGTCAACAAATCGTTCCTCAACATCGGTAGTTTCACTTATCTTCTGTCGAATGCCACTTACGTCGTGGTCATAGCACACGTATTTCCGTATCGTGGACTCATGTGGAATTTTATTAAGTGTATATCTACCAGGTTTTTGATCAGCTCGCGACAATGGACCAATAAAAATTAGAATTTATAATTAATACAAATTTTAATTAATCACATTAGAGTTAATTTATTAATTTTAATTAGAGTTAGGGCTAGGGTTAGATTGAACAAATTATCTTAAATATTATTAGAATTAGGACTACGGATTGATTTACGGTTAAAAACCGTTAAATATCGTTTAAAAAGCAAAAATTGGCTTTTATGACATGTGGTTATAATGTTTTATACATACAACAAAGTAAATACTCGAGTATTATCAATGTATTTGACATTAATATACAGTTAAAAGGTATCATGATACTTTTGCTTTTATACTTTTAGTTATATTTTGTTTTTGTAAATTTTAAAATATTATATTGGTATTTCTCTAAAGAAATATTTAAAAAAATATTTAAAAAGTAACAAATATTTCAATAAAATGATTTTTAATCTAGTACCATTCTCGTAATATTTATTTTTCTTCATGACAAACATAAAATTAAGAAAGGCTTGATATTTGTAATCCACTAAATATTATTTTGTCTATATTATTTATGAATAATAAAGTATAATAATTACTAAAGTCTGTAAATATAAAAATCTAAATAGATCCATTAGTTCTACTATTATGAGAAGGTAGTAATACTATACAGACTGACAGGGGAATTGTTAAAATGTACTACAGAGGTTTGATCAGTTTTCTCATTTATGAAACCTAGACCAAACTAATAAATGACAAACTATGACTCTTTAAGTCCTTTTGATTCCTGTATCCTTTCCAATTATTTTCAATTTCATCTCCAAATTCATTTAGAAGAAATAATTTTTAAATCTTTTTTTTCTCTAGGTTCTAAAAAATATCGAAGATTTGAGATTATTTTTTTCAAAATTTACCTTTAATTTGATCCTTGGCCAACTTTAAATTTTACATGAATAGGAGCTAAAATATAAAATGTAAATGTCTTTTATTATTATCAATTACAATCATCAGTTTCTTTTATCACATTAACATTGAGCTTTCCAACAAACGGGCTTGGTCGTGTAAACAATAAATGTTTTTGAATAACATATTTTTTACATAATCCATTACTCATTACCTGTTATAGCCGATCAAAGAAAGCTTTCTATTAGAGCCTAACAAACATCGAAATGGTTTATAAGAATACAGAACATTATGGTTACGGGGAATCCACTCTCAGAATTACTGAATTTATCTCTGGGCTCTTAGTTCAGTTCTTAATGGTTCCGTAAGATAGCTAATATTTTTTCAGTTCTTTCTCTTGTGGTCTTTTATAGCATCAGTTCTGTCATCAACCCATTATGGACACCAGAAAGTGCATCATTTTCGGATATCAAATTTCTCTCAAAAAACAACCAGCATCGCATTGCACTACCAATTTTTATTGCATCCATTTCATTCGCGCCAAACAAACTTTCAATTTTCATTTCCATTTTTTTTATTTTCATGTAATTATATATTTTTATAATGTTATTTTTTTATAAATACATCTTCTTTTTGTTAAATGATGATTTTGTTGCTCATTTATTTACTGATTTATTTAATCATTTGTAGTATTGAGTTTAAGGTTCATAATTTCTACTGAGTAACATAGGAATTTTAAATCAAATTAAACGAAGATTTTTGTAATAATTTTACGAATGTCCTATACAGAGTATAAATATCACAGGTGTGTAAGAAGCATTCATCAAGCTTCGGATTTTCACATAAATTTAAGTATTAATGAGTTCTGTGTGATAGTTTTAAGCACAAGGGATCGTGGTCCGAGAATCTTCGACAAGTAGTGAATGAGGCAATTAACACCAGAAGAAAGTAATGCTGTGTTTGGTGAAATAATTTTATATGAACTTTTATCTGATAAGAAGACCATTAATTCAGATAAATACTGTTTACAACTAAGTGAACTGAAGTAAGTCATCAAGCAAAAGCGTCCTGCATTTGCCAACAAAATTTTTATTGTTTTGCAGCAAGACAATGGTAGACCACAAATGTGTTTGACTAGCCGAAATAAGTTAGAGGAACTCAATGTTGGTGATTTACTCCATCCATCATACTCTGCCGACCTTGCATCAACCTATTACCACCTATTTCGATCATTTCAAATCAATTTAGGCGATAAGATGTTTCCTTTAGTTAGAAGAGTTCAAAAGTCACTTGGATCACTTCTTCAGTCAGAAATCTCTAGACTTCTATAAGCGCGGGATTATGCACTTTTCGGAAAGATGAAGGAAGGTCATACAACAAAACGGACAATACTTTTCTGATAAAATGTGATTTTGAATGAAAACATTTTTAGTTTAATTACTGAAACAACCAAATAGAACTACAGATCAGGGAAAAAACAAAAAATTTTGCTGAAGTAATCATTAAAAAAAAATGAAAAAAAAGAAGATAAAATATAGATTTGTCATCAAAAAGATATAACAGAAAATGTGAGAATGTCTCGGTACACTCAAAAGATTGGACTTCACTTGTATGAAAACTATTGGGACCCATATAATAAAGATTGAAAACGATTATTCCCAAAGGATTGAGGATTGAATAAGCTTTTTAGAAACTTAAAGTCTCTGAAAACCAATCTAACATTGTGTTTTCCAAATATAAATTTAAAAAATTTATATTTGATATAAACGCCAGTTTTGATACAATCAATGCAGAAAGATTCAAATGGACTTGAAAGAGAAGTTGTAAATTACTCACATTCAATGAATGCTCAGAATAAAGAAAAATACTGAAATAGGACATTTGAGCAAGTGGTTAAGCTGTTAATCGCATGTTAACACATACTGCAGCTGAGAAAGTGGCATGTTATATGAAAGATAATTAATTACAATTTGAAAGAATGGTCTGTTAAATCATCATAACGTATGAATCCAACAAATATATAAAGAAGTTGCACTGCAACCCTTTAAATAACTGTTATTAATATTTATATATTAGGTTGGTGCAAAAATAATGCATTTTTTATAACTTCAAACTTAGCATATCATAAGTCGGACCAAACAAACATTTATTAATCAAAGTAACATCCTTGTGATT
>JBBMKC010218998.1:0-12395 GCA_037834085.1 Bipalium vagum
TGACTTTCAAGTATTAATTAATTTTTAATTATTAATATTATTAATAATAATACTATTATTATTATTATTATTTATGCCTTATTTATCATTTTATTATTTATTTTTCCCTGGGGGGGGGTGTCTTGGTAAACCCAACACCCTCTTGCGGTCTTAATAATTAATTGTTAACAATCAATTAAAACCCTATTGTGGTCTTTACTATATACTTTACAAGGGTTGGCAAGGATGGGTCCTTGACTAACCCAAAAAAAGGAATGAATTTTCCAAAATCAAAAGCCATCTAAAGTCTTGCGTCTGAGAATTTCGCATCATAAAAGTGCCATGTTGACTGTCTTTTGGGATAGAAAAGACATCTTGAAACTTGATTTTACTGAAGAAATCATAAATTCCGAATACTACAGTAATCTCTTATTTGAAACACAAACTATGCAACGCAAGCCCCGGAACCAAAATCTTTTTTTTGCTTCACAACAATGCTCCTATTCACACATCAAAGAAATCCCAAGAAACATTAACAAAGCTGGATTTATGCAGCTGGATCATCAATCTTAAAGTCCAGATTCGATACCAAATAATTTCTGGTTGTTCAACCATCTGAAGAAACATGCGAGGACAAGAATTAGTTTCAAAGGATGTATACGAAGGATAATGTGACGAAATTCCTCATGGAGAAGGATCAAAATTTAATGGAATGGTCGACTGGTGGAATAATTACGTTGATTTAAACCGGAGTTATGTCGAAAAATGAGACCTATAAATGTATATGTATTGTAAGTAAAATTTTGTTCATTTATCTTTATTAACAAAGTACAGTCTGAGTACTTTGTAGTCTTACCACGTATTCTAAAGATATCGAATTAATCTTAATTTAAATTAATCAAATACACTGAGTTGCTAAACTTGGTAATACCAATGGATCAAGTAAACCAGTTTTTATTTCTGGTCATTTTCTCTTTTTATTTTTGAATCTTCGTGATAAGAGCCGTTGAGCTTAGAACGCTAGTTTGTATTTTTCCTTTCAAAGGTGGGCCACATAAGATTCTGTAAATATAAATATAAACATTCACCAACGAAAAAGTTGAGAAATCAAGTTTGACTTAGTTATTTTTAATGTTGATTGAAAATTTTTATTGAGCCACCATTACCTGAGTCCTATTTTTAAAAATTGGTTTCAAATTATTATACCATATCTTCTTGGCTCATTTTTCATTGTGAGCTCCACAAACATTAATTCTAACAATAATGATTTTCTTCATTTTTGTTTTCCCGCTTCTCAATTCTTGTTATATAAAAATAATCAACTGTATAAAACAAAATAAATCATTTTATTATTTTTAAAATTAAATTAATTAATTAATTAAAACAATTCTTACATTGACCTTATTAAAATGTTTCAAATTAAAATTTCATTTCCACTTCTTCAGCTAAACCCTTTATATTCAATTTGTAAAGAGTTAACATTTTTATCAATCTCTAAGAACTGGTTAACTTAAAAATGACTGTAAACTAAAAGTTCTCAAACTAAATTCATGCATCCTGATGTAACCAATGTGTATTTACTAATTTAGCCTATTTCGTTTTGCAAACATTGTGGTACATTGTGATCCTATGGACATAAAATTGTATTTAAAAATTTGCATATAAAAGTGCCTTTCAAAATGAGTTGATGAGTACACACAAGTGAAGTAAGGTAATATGAGTCTATAATCAAAACCACCTACAGCTTTAATAAGTCAGAAACAAGTATAATTTTGAGAACATGTCACTTGCTTCACCTTCCAAAAAACATGATTTTCTGCTGAGTCAAAAAGACTGTACTCTCTCTATCTCAGAATTACACATTGAAAGTTTGAAAAATTTTCTTTATATTTAATTATTTACACTTTTTCAGTTTTCGTCCTCAATTTACTTCAGAAGGTTTTAAATGAATTGCACGAGGTGAGTTGCACTAGATGACCTGAAAAATCCTTCTAGATTGACTACTAATATTTGTCAACACAATGGCTCATGTCTATCGTGCTTCATTAAAGGATAATAATACTTTTACTATACAAACAGCATCCAAATAAAAACCCACCGGCTTATTATGCGAAAAATAAGAACAGCGTTTTGATAATTGTTTTTAGTATTTGAAATTTTTGTTTTTCATTTGAGATGATATCCTTGGGCTATTTGCTTCTGTTACAATTATTGAATCCAGAAAAAGAAAAGTGATATTTCTACATGATAAAATCTGGGTTGGTGTTTCAAAAGTTTCCACAAATGCGTTGAAAGACCTGAGTTATTAACCATCCCATACCATTTAACATTGACCTGTTGGATTATTATTTGTGTTCGTCGTTGTTAGAGACTCTGTGGTTCAGACATTCAAGAATTATGAAGATTTCAAAGCGCAGAGTTTTAATTGGATTGCTCAGAAACAAAATCATTCAACATTTTTTAAAGTGACCTTTTCTTTATAGATGAAGAATTAGTATTTTTCCTGGTAATTGGAAATTGATTTGTTTAATTTATCCATCTTTTTGAAATTATAAATTACTCCGATAAAATAATGAATTATTCCATTCTTTTTATAAAAAAATATTTCCAAAGATATTTAAATACTCTCTTTTACTTGCCTAAACGATAAATTTCTTTAAAAAATGTCTCAAAATTTAGGTAATTAGGTAAGTACAAACAATAACTTTTCATAATAGTTTGCTTATTGTTCGAATATTAAATTTTGGATAATAATAATAATAAAAGGGGATAATCATTATAATATATTCTAGAATTATTGATTTTTGAGGAATATTATTACTTAATCACTTAAAAAGATATTATTACTCCGATCATTCTTTTATAAATTACTTCTTTATTTACATTAATTATTTCTGTAATAGTCGCACTATTACTACTATTATTTTATTGGAATATAATTTTATATTTGATTTACTGTTATTTCGTGATATAAAACGAACCTCGCGTTCTCCTTCAATTAAAATTTTACAATTTTTAAATAACTCAGTTATGTAGCTATTACAGCTTACATTATGTATTTTTACCATAAAAATTTCATGTTAAAAATAAAGTGAATTTTTTATTTAATTTTAAAATTTAAGTTACCTATATAATTAATAAATATTTGAGTAATTCTGAAAGGTTAAAAATTAAAAACTGGAAATATTTTTATAAATAATAAATAAATATTATCTACCAATTGGATATTAGGCAATCAGTTGTATTCTAAATATATAGTATTTCTATCCATTTACATTTGGCGAAAAGGAGCCAATGAAAATCGACGTGAAAATTTATAACCAATCAAAGTTAAGAAAAAATATTTTTTGTGAGGACAAAACAATAAATGAAGCGATTATGCTGCAGAATTGCAGAGCTTATTTTAACATTTATTATTTTATAGTATAATGAACATAGGTAAACAATCAAATAAAATGACTAATTTGCTATGTCCATTTATGAATCATAATCAGTTGTTCTCAGCAGATCAGATCACCAAAGTTTGTGAAACTCTTGAAGAAGCAGGTGACATAGATCGGTTATCAAGATTCCTATGGTCTTTGCCATCATTTAGTTCTCTATGGGAATCATTAAGTCGAAGAGAATCCATTCAAAGAGCCAGAGCATTAGTTGCGTTTCATGTCGGCAATTTTCGAGAATTGTATAATCTTATAGAGAAAAACCGTTTTACCAAAGCATCACACTTGAAATTACAAGCATTATGGTTGGAAGCTCATTATCAAGAAGCTGAGAGGCTTCGAGGTCGCAGCCTGGGTCCAGTTGATAAATATAGAGTCCGTAAAAAGTTTCCAATGCCAAGGACCATTTGGGACGGTGAACAAAAAACTCATTGTTTTAAAGAAAGAACGAGAAATTTGCTGCGTGAATGTTATCTAGATGATCCATACCCAAATCCATCTAAGAAGAGGCAGTTAGCCTCAGCTACTGGACTCACTCCGACTCAAGTGGGAAATTGGTTCAAAAATCGACGTCAACGTGATAGAGCAGCTGCAGCAAAAACCAGGTAATTTCTTTTTAAACATTTTATTTAAGATTTAAGCCAGTTATAAAAGATTTCAAATTATAGAGTTGTTTATTAAAATAATATTTTTTGATGCACAGCCATATACTTTATGAGGACGAGAACAGAGTTTTGTAACTTTTCAGACAATTTTTCCATATTTTGAAAATGGTTTACTAATTTAGAAGGATTGGTATGAGAATCGCCACAATCCAAGTGGGGCTAGAGACAAATTGATAGCAACATCCTATGACGAAATTATAGATAATAGATATCATAGATTACAATGATTGATACAACTATAAAATATGAAATTTTCCTCTATGGCGTAATGATTAAGATGATTATATTCAATAACAATAACAATAATAATAATAATAATTATCCAAGGCAGCTGACACTAATAACTCATTTCATAATCTATTCGGAACTGAATGAATTCATAGAATTAATCGATGAGATAATATCGGATCAATAACAGACTATCTCCAAATGAATATATTATTGATAGCATTTGGCCACTTGGTTAAAGAATCAATATAGGGAGATCTGTCACTCATACTGAAACGATTATTTATTAATGCAATTATGATCTGATATGAAATACCTTTTATTTTCAATTTGCATGTTGTGATGATGACGATCAAGATACTGGAATGTTGAGTAACAGCAAGCTTCATAAATTGACATTTCTTTCAGCAAATAATATATTAAATTAGCCTAAATTAATATTTTTTGTAATTTCAGCCGTCATATGAGCCATTCTGGAGATGAAAAACTGGAAGATGAAATTGAAGAAGACGACGACAATATTTATAAACCCTTTGAAATAGCAGAAAGCAATCAATCGAAAGCTTCGTCTATCGTTTCGGGCAATTGGTCTACTATTGATAATGCAGAAGAATCCAACCAAAAGAATGAT
This sequence comes from Bipalium vagum, assembly GCA_037834085.1. Lineage (NCBI taxonomy): Eukaryota > Metazoa > Platyhelminthes > Tricladida > Geoplanidae > Bipalium > Bipalium vagum. The sequence goes on from JBBMKC010218998.1 coordinate 4,944, forward strand.
AAAGACAAAGAGAAAACCTATTCAAAAGAACAAGCCAATTCATTCAATAGACAATTATTCAAAACCCCAGACTCGACCAGGAAAACGTTTAATGTTGCAGATATTTTAGATAAAAGGAACAGTGAATTTTCTCCTGATAAAAAACTCAATTCTCAGATCAATTCTATTAAAAATCAAATCATTCCATTATATATGTTACCTCATTTTAACAATTTTCTGCACAATTTTTCCACGTCTTTTACTGATTCAAAGAACTCCTTCATGAATTATTGAGATTTCTCGTTCTTGAAAGGCGAAAGGTATTTGTCCTAAATCTTAGATTAGTCGTGATTATACAAATAATTTTCATTTTTTTCAAATCAATTGTAAAAAAAAATTATTTTTTATATTGGGACGATTAAGAATTGTCCTCATTCCTCTAACTTCTTGTCCTTTCTCATATTAACATTTGTATAAATTGATTATAAATATAGTTATTCATATGGAGTTTTATTTTATTTTTTTGTGCTTATTAAATATAACTTTATTGATTTTTTAAAACAATTTAATTAATTAATAAATAATTTTGATTTAATAATTAAAAAAATAAATAACGGTTCTCAAAATTAATCACAATTGTTAAACAAAAAAATTAAAATATTTTTTTAATTTAATTAATTAATTCTTTTTAAATATTTATACTTTTACGTATTGATTTACACAATAAAATAAAGTGTAATATTAAAGATTCTAAGTAATTAAGATGGACATTATCACAGACGGTCGACTTAAAAAAAATCATTATCTCTAACAATATAACTTTCCAATGTCTTCATGATTTCAAGAAATTGTTCAATTTCCTCCATTTGTAAAGCCGAACAATGATAATCATTTATTTCTACTTCTTTAATACTAATTGCATATTCTCAACCAGGTTGGGATCATTGTTCCAAATCACAAGTACCTCTTTAGTTGCAGTGTAAATCATTGAGAGAATAATTGTCATGAAAATCTTTACCAGATTCAGGGCAATAAAAAAAATAACAACTATTGCATCATTTTCTCCCATTTTACTGGAATAATAATGAACATTTCATGCAAAACACAATTTGTTTTAATATCCCCTTCTGTTCACCAAACAAAATTGTGAATAAATTCCACAAAATTCAATTATTTCCATTGAGTTTATTCAATTTTCTCCATAAAATGGTAAACAACTGAAAATGGAACCAAAATCAAACAATTATTCAAACCGAATGAAATTGCTTTGAATCATTAGGTCTTGATTTATTAATCAAAAACATCAAAAATCTCCAATATTGGTTTCAATCCTTATCTTTGATGTGAGGCAAATTTTCTGTTATCTTCCTCCATTGTCACTGCAACCCAAACAGCTTATCAGCATTATTACATTAGCATTGTCCATGAACCATGGACAAATATCTCTGCTTTTCTGCAAACCGATCACCACGCTTCGCTGAACACAGGAAAAACCAATGCTAATTCAAAATTAGTATTTTTGTTTTAAACGCGCAATCATGAAGGCAAAGTGAAACTTTGAAGATCGCTTTAAAATGGAAATTATTTTTTCAGTAACTTTTGTTGTCACTGAGTTGTGATGATGATTAAAGAATGTTGGGAAAAATCTGTAATTTTGATTTATAATTTTATTAAAATATTAAATTTTAAATATTGGTAAAATGATTTATAAATTAAAAAGAAATAATAATAATAATAATAATAATAATAATAGCTAAAATAATAATATATAAAAATGATAATAATAGGACTTAATAATAAAAATAATATTATTTTTATCGACATCATTTTATATTCGGCTTTTAAAAATATTGATCGTTCATCATAAATATAAAATCCGTTCTTTAAACTTAAAATATTATTTATTTTTCGTAAAATATCATTTTTTTATTTAATTTAATTATATGTCAGTAATCATTATCTGTAATGGAAGTTGAAAAAAGAGGTCTACATAAAAAGAAGTCTACTTAACGAATCTAACTTTTCTGACTATATACTATTCTGTCGTGATGGATGATGAATCATGTATTTGGAGATTTTTCTCAGCTTCCAGGTCTAAGTTAATATCATTCATGTACTCCATAGATAGGAGATCATGTACTTTCTATGATGTACTCGATAGGTGTGGAGATTATATATAGGTATCAAGGCCTATCAAAATTTCCAAATAAGTATCTGGTCTGGAAGGCTATTTGTTAGTGTGGCCGTAAAAGAACAACTTACATTTCCAAGGGCGCAATAAACAATTTTTCTTCAGACTCTGTCTCTACTCTGCTTTGACCTGACATTTCTCCAAAAAATCTCTGCAGTGGTACAAGGACAACGGAGTAAAAATTGTACCAATTATAGCCAACCCGTTAAATTGCCCCCATTTACATCTTGTAGAAAAGTATTGTGTCTTAATTAAGGCAAGACTTCGTCGAACTAGAAAAATTGCCAAAACAAGATATCATTAACAAACACTTTTGGACTTAATTATTTCTGTGACAGGAGGCGTGGTTGCGGGTACTGAGCCCTGAGAGGTTGGTGCAGTTAGGTTCACGATGAAGATTTTGTGTAAAACTGTGTTGAATATGAAGTATCTTATTAATCATGGTGTCAGTGTGATAAACATCATCAAAGGCAGGACACTTAACCACAGGCTGTTTTACTCAAAGTGTTTGTTAATATTATTGATATATCAGTGACAAATTGAGCAGACAATGTTTACAAGCTAAGTATAAATAAATATTCAAGTCTTTATGTGACTATTAATAATTAAAAATAAGTAGGAAGACAATGGACCAAGATGCTTTTGACTAGAGTTAGTGAAGATCTTTTCCATACAACAATGGAGGATTTTTTTGAAATTCTGAAACTACTTGACTGGATTAAGCAGAAAAAAGAATTATTTTATTTATTTATTATTATTTATGGGCAATATAATACGTGTATATCGAATAATTGCATTACTTAAAAAGTTGTCAAGTAGCAAATTTGACTTTGAAATAATACTTATTAAAATGTATCCTTTTTAGTAATTTAGTTTTGTTCTCGAACACTTCGAAAATTGGTCAGAAAGAGTTTAACACTGAAAATTGTTACTTCCAGTAAGGAAGAGACCCTTTTATAAAGGTCATATGCAACCACATATATATTTTTGTACAAAAGCAAAAGAATAGATAAAGTCAATTGTGATTTGTGGGAAAATTTATATTTCAGAATGTAACAAAAATATACATTATTATTATTATTTTACTGTTCCGAATCATTCGTATGGAATTTCATATTGAAATTTAAGAAGATAAAATGTTTAATAAGGGAATAATCCCTTCAGGTCGAAGTTAGTCTCTGTGTATAAAGAGCAATAATATGCAAAGAATATATGATGTCATAATTATTGAACAATCAATACATCAAGTGTTTAATGGGTCTATATCATATTGCCAATGAACTTCCGTGATCTATATTGACTTCGTATCTAGACAGTATCACCCAATCTATTGTTCACAATTGGATGTTGTCCGGATGTAATTAGCCATGGCCGGTTATGAGGTTTCTCTTTCCACCTGGTTGATGGTGAAACAATTGTCATGACTTATTATTGACAGGCATCATTGGTTATTAGTAGCCGGTATTCTGACGCCAGATAGTGTTGATGGCTACGGTTACTGATATGGGTTGGAATTACTTTTGTCAATCACAAGCTGTTTTTGTTGGAACTCCATGTGTCTAGATAAGGATCTCTGGGGTTCAGGCAGTTCAGTTATGGTCTCAATAGCTTGTTACAGCGATTTGAAATTAACGCCAAATTTAACTAGAAAATTTGACAGTACTCTAACGGATAATGAATTCCAGATGAAGTTCAGTTATGAAGAATTTAAACGAGGGTGAGAGCTTAGACATTTGGTTGTGGTTATAGACTTACAAAGAAACAAAGTCAAGATCATTCCGAATATAAAGCTTGGTAATTGAGGTATAATTATTTTTTGAACTGGGAAAAATTTGAATCCCTTTTATCATTAATGTCAAACCATTCATAAAAACGAAGTCTCTGTAAATTGACTGCAATTTGTATCGCTTTTAGGCAGCATTGTATGAATTAGATGAAATCAAGGAAAAATCAGTTTTTGTTAGTTAATGAATGGATATGTTCGACTGAATCTCTTTTGTTTCCTTTATTATTCATTTTGCTAATTCTTTTCTGACACTGCATATTTTTAATTAACTTTTCACGTTCTCATAATGATCATATTTTGTTTTAATGTGCATTAAAACATTTTGTCCCATTCGAAAAAATATAACAATTCTTATATATCTGAAATATAAAAACTGGTATCCCATCGAAATATAAATGACATTTCTCGCCATATTATACAATAAAAAATATTCCGATTCCTCAATTTTTAACATTCACAGAGGACCTTAATGTTTGGTGGTCATAGTGGAAGGGTTTTTGATTTCGCAAACAAGATTTTTATTATTTGTTCATAAATCCGTCTCAATTTTATTATATTCGAAACAGAATACAATTCTCAAATTGTTATCGAAACACTCAAATTAATTTAATAATAACAAAATGTTTGAGAATAAATATATAAAGTTAAGAAGCCTATATTTTTTGTATTTTACCAATATTTTTTAACAAGACAAGTTTAATTAGATGAGATTTCATTATGCACATACCTTGAATATTACGCATTAAAACTATATCAATTTTACAGGATATTAAGGTATATTAGCGTATTTTTTTATTTCATTCAAGAGTTCATGTGTAACTGGAATGTATCACATTATTCCTTTTACAGAAAAAACTGTCCTTAGGTAACAGATGATAATAAAATCAAAATCAAATGTTTTAATACTTTATTCAAGGATTTCTAAAAAGTTAACAAGTGATTTTCCTTTTGGATTTAAGTTTGATTAAAATTGTTTCTGGTCAAAAACATTAAGGTTTTTCGTCTTTATATTTTTAAAATTCGAATAAGCAAGATTTTGGAAGTTGAAATTTGAAAAGTCATTATAAAATTGTATTTAGTTAGAATTAGTTGAATGTATTTTGGAAAAGGAAAAAAAATAGTTTTATTCTTTTTTTATTACTTATATAATGATATTCAACTTTCATTACACTGATTAAAACAAAAAATAATTATATTGAAGAAAATTGGAAAACTCAACTCATTTCTTTTTGATGTCCAACTAATTAATGTTGAACCATTTTTTTTAATGTCAAACAGCGGTGGTTTTGATTCAGCCAATGGCTTCAATTGATCATTATCCATTGTTCAGTTCCGTAGACGATCAATTTTATCATAAGGTAGAACCGATCGAAATTGAATTTGCGAAACAAACTGAATTTATGACAAAGCCCTTTCTCCAAAATTTGCTGACATTTCTCGTTTAATGTTGCATTTCTAAGTTTAAAGCTTTTAAAATAAGTTCTGGTAAGTCGTATTTAAGCAGTCGGTTATAGTTATCTATAGTTAAGTCTCTAAATTATCTATCATTTTTGACCAGCCTTATAAAATATTTGCTAAATAACATAAGACATGAAAAATATAATATAATAAATATTATTTACTGAAATATTAAATAAAATGTCACCCAACAACTGTATGTTTCTTCTGAATAAAACAGAAATGTGTGTGAATTTTTTGAAGCTATATTATTTTATAAGAAATATGACCAAATACAATTATATATGAAACAAGATATCCTTCAAATGTCTACCACGACTTGTCTGCAGAAATCAACTCGAGAATCACATTTTAAATTACATTTCGACATGTTTCTAGAGTTATTTCGTGGACTACCTTGTTCTTTAGTTCATTTATTGTTTCTGGACGGTTTTGTGTAAACCTTAATTTTCAGGAAATCTAACAAAAAGAAATCCAAGGGAGTTATGTAACAAGATCTCTGAGTCCAATTAATATCTGCATTTCGTGAAATTACATGATCAATAAAAAAAGCTGACTTAAAAAGTTATCAAGTTTTCCGACAAATTGCACCGTCTTGCTGGAAATAAACATTATCCATATCAACATCATTCAATGTTGGTCATAAATAGTTAATCGAAAGTGAATTTATCATTAAAAATGTGTATCAAGGATTCCTCTTTCCCAAAAAGAAACACTAAACACTGACTCTTCGCGAGTGTACAGATTTTTGTTGAATAACATAAGGAAAGGAAGGTTTTAAAGAAAATTAACATTTGAATAGATTTTGTGTTAATTTGATTAAACTCGTTTATTTGAAAAATAAATTGATTCTGTTCACAAGATTAAGATTTAAAAGAATGTTTTATATTTAAAATAGGAATTCTTCTTTAACCTTCTTAAGATAAGATAGCATTCCAAACATGATCTGAAATGGAAAATACACATTTTTCATCTGTTTTTTGTAGTTAATGGAAAGAAAAGAAATTCAAATAAGAAGAAAGAGTGATGGAATTAGACAATTGAGAGAGAAATAATGAGATAATTGTTAAAACTATTCTCACATAATACTTTCCTAAGTATGCAATCAATTGTAACTGACAGCAACAGCCGGAAGATAATGATAGCTTAGTATTATTAGGGAGGGATTTGATGATCTGCACTTTATAGGAATTCAGGATGAGAATATTTTAATACAAGATCACAAATGATCTGGTAAAGGTTTTATTATCTTCGTTATATTGATTCCTATTCATCCAAATTGCAGTAGTTGAAAAAGTAACAATTTCGTATTTTCAGTATTTCTACTATGGTATTCAGTATGTTATAATAATACCTACATCTTAAAAAGGTTTTTACGGTTTTGAAATTACAAATTCTCTTTCAACATACCTCTTGTTCCTTAAAATGTATGCTTCTTTATTTTAAAAGCAAAAAAAATCAATAAATTCATAAAAAGCGATATTTACAGTAGAAAAATATTTGTGAAAATGAAAGGCAAACTATGACTTTATAAAAGTTTTGGAATTTATTCCAACAGAAAGATAAGGAAAAAATAGTTTGGATGCTCCATTATAATTTATTATAATTTTTTAAAAAATCAAAAAAAATTTAATTAAAAAAAATTTTTTTCGGATTATTTGAGGCTTGACTTTATTGTGAATAATATTGTTCCCAAACATTTTGTGAATACTGATAAGCTCTCGGCGTGAGGCAGCATAACGTTACCCAAGAAGAGTACGGTGGAATTTGAGGGGCACTTATTGATATAAGCTGTTGCAAGATTGGATAGAATCTCCTGGTTGGATTGGGATGGAAAAAGATAAAATCTACTGATACTGCGATATTCAACTTTTGAAACGTTCTTGACAAATAAAGACATGATTACATGCGGACGTCAGTAAAATAAACACACACACGAATGAATTTCTAAATACCGTAGGTACTCGAATATAAGTCGAGGTTTTTTTCTATAAAATTTGATGAAAAAAATGGGGTAGACTTATATAAGAGTCATAGC
>JBBMKC010219009.1:0-12393 GCA_037834085.1 Bipalium vagum
CGTGTATTTTGTATTTTTGTGTGGTATAAATACAAGTGTTGCTTTACTGATTGTTTTTATTGCACCACCTAAGATTTTGGAGTCAGGTTTATATTTGATACCCTAAATATTGAACAATAGTAACAAATACTTCAAAATAATATTGATTCTTAAAATACTCATTATTAATCCTATATTGATCCTTTGATTTTTTATGTATAAAAAAAATATAATTTTGTATAATGATAGAACCCTTGGAGATCTTTATATCTTTCTTGTTTATCTTAACATAAGTATCAAATATAAAAATAAATAAAAAATAATATGTTGAGTTAGCCAAGGACACATCCCTGTAAACCCTTGTAAAAAATTATATGTTAGAGACCGCAATAGGGTTTAGATTAATTATAATTATTATAAATTAATTATTAAAACCTCAAAATGGTCAGAGATAATTTATTAAAGTGATTAAAAAGTACATAGTTAATTAAAACAAAAAAGGGCCAATTAATTATTTTTAAAGGGATCTAATCTTGACAATGGCGAACCTATATTTACATTCCCCATTGATAAAGCTGGTCTACGATTGACTGATTGTCTGACCAGAATAGTATCCACAGTGGATTGCCATAAAATTCTCCGAGAGAAATTTTCGTGAGCGACTACCAGATATTTGAGATATTCGTCAAAGATTTTCGTCATTTGACAGTTAGTAATCATTCCTTATGCCATTTCTGCGACAGCAGCTCACGACGGGTTCTGTGCTGTTATGGGGTTTCTGAGCAAACCAGATTGGGCTCAGCAATTAACCCTTTGGACCTGTCGTCATAACTGGTGAGAGTATACTCTGTTTTTTTCTTTGTTTTATTTAATTAATTGACGTTTAATTATTTAGTTGATATTTGATTTAAGTACTCAATTGATTATTATTATTTGACTTTAGTTTGATTGACTATTGAAAATTTGATTGCAAACAATTTATTGATTATTTGATACACTGTGTTTGTTATTGTTATTTTAGTAATAAAATGTTGTTCGCAGTGGTTTTGATTTACTCATTTGCGTACACGTTTTGATAAAGGTGAAGGGGTCAGTAACTTTGCGAGCTAATTGTTACGATAACATTCATATTAAAATAATAGTGTAACAATTCTGGAGGTGCGACTTGAGTTGACGTTGTTATATTTTAAGTGTGCTATTATAACTGATTTTTGTTCGAAAAAGTTTGTGAGTATTTTTGATATTTGTAAGTCCCGTGTAGCATAAAATTGTTTTGGTGTTGAACTTTTTGGTAAAGCCCTTTGTGGAATGGAAGTTCGTTTGTTTCAGAATTTCAGGAATATAGTCTGGTGTGTGAAAGAAAATCAGTTTTAGATACATCAAGAGTATTGACAAGGAGTTCAACGAGAATACTTACGAGGTTTTTGGAAGAAAAGGAAAAACAGGAAGATACAGAAGAGCTTAATCAAGAAGAAGAACCAGAAGTTAATACAAAAGTTGATATAGAAGTTAAAGAATAATCACGAATGGATTACGAGTTAGTGAAATTACCAGTTAGAGTTTTTAGCGGAGAGCCAACAGAGTTTGCGGATTTCATGGCTGAATATAGACAGGTAGCAGAGGCATTAGGATATGATGAGGTTCGAATGGTGAAAAGATTGCCAATTCATTTGAGTGGAATGGCGAGAAGTGCTTATTATGATATTAATATTAACAATAACAGTTGGGCCGAAGTGGTTACAGAGTTACCAAGAATTTAATTTCAAGGGACATAAGCAGAGTAAACAGACAAATGTTCCACCAAAGAAAGCAAAGAACAGACGAGCCGGTACGAGAATACGCTTACCAGATTGAGTTGTTAGCTCAGAGAGCTTTTGGACCGAAGGTTCAGTGGACTCAGATAATAAAGAAGATTGTTGCGGACCAGTTTTTCATAGGATTGCTGCATCCGTTAAAAGTAGCATTAGAATTAGAAGATTACAAAAACAGATTACAAAGATTACAAATTGGCATTTGGAAATGCAAAGGTGAACGCCTTAAGAGACAGAGATGTTGATGATGAAACAAAAAGGCTGAGAGTAGAAAACGAAGAATTGACCTGGTTACTAGAAATCTAATTCCAGTTCAAGGAAGCAGAGGAAAACGACGAGCAGTCAATGACATCATATTAAATGAAAAATTGCTATTGCCACCAAGAGCGGAAACAGTATGTTTCATAATAGCTTGAGTGCAGGGTAAAGGAACAATGCATTTCAAACCCAGTATCGAATTAAGATGGCTACACAGTGCAATTGACGAGATTGTAGAGATTAAAGACGGAAAAAATACCAATAAGAGTTGTAAATTTTGATGCTAAGGAAAAACAATTATACGCAAAGATGCGAATTTGACAGCTACAGCCATTAACCGATAACCCGTATGCAGATTCAATTAATGTGATAAAACCAAGCGAAATTAAGAAGTAAGAATCGACAGTGATCGTAAGTCCAAATTTGACGGAGCGTCAAGGGGAAAATCTGCATAAAGTAATTTGGAAATATGACAAGGTATTTGCCAAAGATGACTATGATTTGGGATGTATTCACAAACTCAAATACAAAATTATTCCTATTGAGTCAAAGAGCATATAAACAACCATTTGCGTTAGAGGAGGAAATCAATCAACAGATAATAGATATGTTAAAAGTCGGAACCATAGAACCAAGTTCATCATCTTGGGAATCACCAATAGTGATGGTGAAGAAGAAAGACGGTTCTATTCGAATGTGTATCGACTACAGGAAGGTGAACGAAGTGACAAGAAAGGACACATATCCTATACCAGTTATTGAAATGATGTTCGACAAGATTATGAGGTCAACGATATTCACTGTGATGAATTTACAAAAATTAAAATAATAATAATAATAAGTATAATTAAAAATTCAAAAATTACATCTTCAATATTTAATGTTTGTTCTGATTGTAAAATTGTTCTAATCTTATAAATAATTGATTTATTCAATTGTCTTTTTCACATAAAGGAATAAAACCATGTCTTGAATAAATTAAAGGGTGTAAAGGTATTAGCTTCACATTGACCGGGTGGCATTGGTTGTTTTGACGACAGCCTTCACAAATTTTATAATTTTCAATTTTCTTTTTTTCCCGAAGCAAAAAGAGCTACGTATTTTCAGGACGACGACGCAGGTATATCAGATTTTCCGTAGACATGACAACGCAGAAGGATTTCACAAGGGGACCCAATGAGATTGGGAACCTTTAGGCAACCTGAGAATGGCCTAGAGAATGACCCGGGAACCACTTGTTGCTCTTGGTGAGACAGTTTATTATTTTTGCTTGTGCTGATTTCTGGTGTTACTCTTCAAGAATTTCTTTCTTTGTGATTCTCTTTTTCTCTCATTTCATTAATAGTAGTGTGTTTATTATTATTTATTGGACTTATTAGATACTTCTAGTGGTGATCGATATTGTGGTTGTGTTTTTGGTCAATAAAGTCTTATTGAGGACGTTTTGATTCAGTTCTTAGGATACGGATACTGTATTATTGTAGGTGTTTTGATTCAGATAAGGTTGAGAAGGACGGACACAACATTTTATAAAAGTGAGGAGTTAAGAGTACACGAGCACACGTTACTACGCCTAAGTACTAATAGTAACTGATCCAATAACAGGAAAGTTATTAGTCTCATTCACCTAAAAGTGTAGCAACTTCCCTGATGGTCCTAAAAATACCAAAAGAAATATGAAGAACTCGCTTAACAAATGGCACTTGCAGCCCGCTACAAAATTGATACCTGGACGATTAATCTTGGATACCTCAGGTCCTGGAAACGGGAAGTAGCACCAAAACCCAGGTGGAAAGACATGATAGCAGAGGAAGATAATATACTGCTAATCGAACCGATCGAGTTGAAACAGTCAGAAGAGGAAAATAGGGTAACATTGGTCTAAAAGGATTGAAATAATTGGCCTGTATTCTGTGGATCCTATTGACATTTGCTGCATATTTTAAACTTACTTGTGTGTTTTTGGAAGGGGTAAAAATCACATCCAAGTTAGGTAAGAAGTCAGAAAAGAAGACTCAGTGTAAATGGTAGCAATGTATTTATGTTCGTTAATGAAAACTGGTAAAATCAATAATCTGAATAAATATTTTCAAAGTAAAAATAAATCTGAATACATTCCTTTTTTCCATTTAATTAATATATTATCGTATTCTTTATAATTCTCAATAATAATTATTAAAATAAGTTTCTTACCCCAGGTGATAATTGTTTCGTTATCATTCAGGCTGGAAAAGAAAAATGTTTCCAATATTTAATTCCATTAATACAAATTTCGTTTTGTTAATCGCAACTAATTAAGTAACCTTCGGATTTTGTTAAAATTTGTAAGAAGTTTTCATGTTTTATGCTTTATGAATACGAGAACGGTTTTGATTCACAATTATGCCAAAAAGAACAAGGTAAATACATTATGGAAATTATTCTCTTTGATTTGAAAATTTTGTTCGGATTTTTCATGTTTAAATTTCCCGTTCATCTATATTTAGTAAATTTGACGACTCCAAATTTTATTTTCCAATCCAAAACGTAATTAACTTTTCAGCTGATCTAGTTCATAAATTATAATCGATAGAGCTGAACCCCGAGCTCAAAAAAATTTAAAAATCAATTGACGATAAAATAATAGGAAAAATATTTTAATTTGAACAGTCTAAAAGCAACAAGAACTCGTTTTTTAAAATGTTACAGCAGCAATGAGAGAAAAATAATGGACATTGAAATTATTTCGGTGCGAATAATTATTTTCACATTATTTTATTGATTATTCCATGTTGTTTTCTCCGTTGAATTTGTTTTTATTAATTTTCAGTGAATAATTTTAACGAGAACCCATTCGTCGTTCATATTTCCTAAGTAATAAGTTCTCTTTGTTTTATTTTTTAATATTTGGCATTGTCTTATTTTTCAAAAGGTGTACAAAACGTGGCAAGAATACCGATAAAAGATGAGAGTTTTTAAAATCACAATTTATTATTATTTCTGACATTGCTGCTGCTGCTACCACCACCACTACTACTACCACTACCACTGTTATGGCCAGCATTATTTTAACGCATCAGTTACATATTAAAATAATCGTGGATTAATTCAAATTACCCTCCGGTTATTTTTAACATTTATTTTGCGCTTTTTAATCATGTGGGCGGTAATAAATATTTTGTGAATCACAGAGAGGTGGGCAAAAGTCTTTTCGACACGGCCGTTTTCGTTGGACTGATGTTTCGTGACTTGATCTATGTTCATAGAAACGCGAAAAGGTAACATTTTCCCGTGTGAAAATTAAATGAAATTTCTGACAACAAGAATGTTTCATCGTCGAAGCACCGATAGACATCAGTTAGAAGGGGTTTTGGTAAATCGTGCCATGAACTTTTTCTTAAAGCAAACCCGAAATTCTCTGGCCAAATGGAATTAAAACACGACAAATAGAATTTATTATAAATAATAATAATATAAATTAATTGATTATTAATTTTTGGATCAGTTTTGGAAAATCGAAGCTTTCTCATAGTTGCGGTATAATTTTTATAATAAAAATAACTGAATAAACAAAATAATGTTTTTAAAGTCAAAGCTAAAGTGTATCACATTACGTCAATAAATAACCTTGAATATTGACATTTATTATTTGATAATATTTTTATATTGTTTTATTATCTCTCCTTTTCGCTATTAATATTGATATTTTAAAAAATATTTTCATTGGAAAATAATGTTATGGTTCCAAGTAATCGTGATTTGTAAAAGTTTAGTTAATTTAATTTAATCAACTATAATTATTTTCACAATTTTGGTATCCTCATCGTTTCGTTCAATGTTACTTTGTACACGAAATGAAAATGTTTGAGAAGTGAAGCGTGTGGTTTTGTTCGCATGTTTTTTTGAGTGCACCTGGACACAGTTATTGAATGTGCTATATCATGAGAGAAATTGAATCATTGCAGGCAAGATCAATAATAATTATAATTAATTATAAATAATGTACCTAAGAATAACATTGCTACTAAAAAATATAAAAATAAAAATATTTACATCTAGGAAAGAAAGCGTTTGATGGTGTTTAATTATTTTATATAACTAATGCCGTTGTTTTAATATTTCAATCTGCCGTTAATATTTAAATTATGTTGCATTAATTATAATTAATATGGCATCACGTTTTCAAGGTCAATCAAAAATGTCCGAAAATTCGATCCAACAGTGTTTTTTGGCTTCCAAGCAGCCAGAATTTTTTTTACATTGAATTCATCAACTGCCTGCAAGCTGGCCTAAAGTGATCCATAACAATATCGATTATTTCGATTAATAAATTTGTATCAGCTTTAATAAATAAATGTTGAAGGTAGTTAGAAAGATTGGATTATTTATTTGTACACATAATAATTAGATCATTCGTAAATATCTGATAGATAATGAATATATTTAAAACGAAAGATCATCGCAACATTCTATCAAAACATGTGGCTTGACCGAGATAGTTTAGGGAAAAATCATTTTGAAGATTTAAGAACGAATGATATTTGGCCTAGGCGGGACCTTGTCTTGGCTTTCATTCAGTATACAAAGATGTGGTTAGAGAATGATTTGTTACTGATTGGAATTTCACAAGGTTGGTGAAAATTCTTTTGTCAGACTGTTCTTTCAATACCTTTTTCTGTGCAGATAAATGGTCAAAGATTCCGTATTTTTGGAGAGCACACCCCGCATAACTTTTAAAATAATTTTTTAATAAGCAAATGTCAGATTTTTTTATAATTACAAAGGAAGAAATTTAGAAATATACATAATACTGGTGGTTTCGAACAAATATGTTTGTGGTGTCAAATCGTATTAGTGCGTGCTAAAGTGATTGGATCAACAAATCGCTCACCACAATTAACAATCGCATGGGAATACCTTTGCAATAAAAGAGAAATTCCACCACATGAATTTCATAGATCCATGTGTGCAGTATTCGAATTGAAACTTGTTTGGAGCATGACTTTAAGGGGCATTTCCATAAATAACCATCGCCAAATGAATTTTTCTTCATAAATAATGTCATGAACCGATCTCAATTAGATAATTTGACTTTATTTTCCAGCAGTTTTAGATCCTTAGCATATTGAATGGACGATTCTGTCGATGTTGTGCCATTAAAGGCACCACGAGAATTAATTTCCGACTTTTTATAATTTTAATTCTTCTATTTATATAATTTAAATTTATTAAGTCAAAAAATTATATTTCTGAACACCATCGTTTGTAATTATAATCAAATTATTAAAAGAAGGTTTTGGGGGCTTGTTCTCCATAAGTGCCAAAGATTTCTCAACGACTCAATTACAAAATAATCAATACATTGAAATATTATTGTTGATAAAACAGATTTTATCCAATAAAAATTGTTTTAAATTTCATTAAAAATAATTAATAATTTTTTGTTTTACTGAAATATTTAAATTGTCTCCAAAAAACATCATAACAATACTAAAAATTCAAATTAAAATCCAGTAATAAGTATTATTGATTATTCATATTATTACGATTAATTAATTGATTATTATAATTTCGATTAAATTCAATATAAAATTAAGATAATCAATCATTTTTGTGATTTTCCAATAATAAATTAATTGAGAAAAAATACGAATATAAAATCATAATAATAATATTTTTTAATATTTATTTTATTTATTTATTAAGCACATTTTCTTGAAAACCGCTTTGAGTGACATCGTTAATGAAAGTCTCCCACCCTTTAAAATAACCTGAAAGTATTTTTTAAATTATTTTCAGATTTTTACAAAAATATGGATATTTGTAAAGTTTTTACAATATATTCTTCCCAACGAACCCAGCCCTTAATATTTTCCCCTCAGTAATGCAAGCGATCAAAATTTCCCGAGATAATTCTTAGACGAAAATAATAAGAGTCTTCTTTATTAAAATTACAAATAAAATGAATTAATATCAAAGAAATGTCTGTCTTCATTTTGTGATAATATTTTAATTAATAATTAATAATTGTTTTAATAATATGATAATTAACACAACGAATTTTTTCTATACGATAAAATGGAGCTTCCCACTGCTTTCAACACCCCAGACCTTCATCATTTATTATAAATGGTTATTGGAAAACTTTGGTGTTGCTGACTGAGAGAATATATTTCCCCCAAAACACCGGGACTTGCAGGAATCAGCAGCACAGGAGGAATCAGACATTGGTCTGCTCGTGGTCATTCAGTCGTGACTGCTCATCTCCCGATTTTCCCACTTCATAGATTTTGAGCAATAATCAATTTTTGAAAATTTTCCATATATAATTATGTTTGTTGATCCTCGAGTCACTTTTTTAGACGGCCTTGAACAACCTAAAGTCTCATTGGTCTTGTTAATTCAATATTGATTATTGTTATTGATCAGAAATGATCGAAAATCTTCAATAATGACAAAAACCCGTAAAAAACAAAATTTCAGATTTTAGAAACAAATCTTGGTAACGCTTTTCAGTCCAGAACTGAACTAAAATCATTTCATATCTTCGAAACAAAAGAACTATACATAAATATAAAGGTTTACCAAGCTTTTTGTTGGTTATAAAGACGAACATTTGCGAGGAGGAGGAGGAGGAAGAGGAAAGACCTTTCTAAACCAAACCTGGTCTCTGTAATAATTCGACACTTGGTTTAACATTTCCTTTTCGTATTAGCTCTGGAAACGTATTTCTATGCAAAAGATAATTACTTAATTATATATAATTATGATTAATTTGGATTCGATTGTTTTGGTTTACTAATTTCTCTGTCTGTACCTCTTAACCTGAGATGAATGGAAAAACAAATTAGAAATTGCAACATAGTAATAATAATATTGATAAAAACAAAATGTAGTAATTATAATCTTAATTATAATCACCATCATCATTGCAATCAATAACAACTATATTTTTAGGACTTGACACAAACAAGTCTTTTTGTTTTGAACTGAACGGTTTCTTTTCAAATATAACGAGAGAGAGAAAAGAATTATATTTACAGATTTTATTATTATTATTATTATTATTATTAATATTAATTATTACTGTATTTAGTTTATATTATATTATTTTTATTATATATATTTTTATATAATATTATTTTATATCTAATAATTTTATTTATATTTTAAATATTTTTATTTATATTATTTAATATTAATATTGTTTATTTTATTATCATATTTTAATTAAAGTTATTATTTATCCTTCTCCTGAAAATGTTATAGTGAATTTTTAATTGAGTTTTAAATATATTTTATTGGAATAATAATTATTTTCCTTGAAAATTTCCCACAATGCGTTCCTTATTTGTCCACAATTGTCCGTATAAAGCTGATTGATGGTAATTGTAATTGTTCCCTGATGATGGAGGGGTTGAGCTGCCTGAAGGGTTTCATTTCGTTCTTCCAACTGTCGTCTGCGGATGCAAGTCCAGAATCCCAGTATCAGAATAATATTGATTTAAAATTAATTTATTTGCAAATAAATGAATGGAGAACGTATTTCCAATTTCCATTTGATAATCTTTCTTTGATGTCATCGTTCGCTTTGAAAAGCAAATATCTCAATAATTTCTTAATGGTTTTTCTTCTCAAACACCAATTGGTTGAGCGAGGCAAATTATTTTATTAGTATGATCTTTCTATTTTTTCTACCTTCTTATTTTTAGCACGAAAATTTACATTCACTCCACAGACGAAACGGCAAGTCGTAATCGTTTGGCAGCCACCACTGAAGTGGTGGGAATGTTCACTTGATATCGCTTGAATTGGCTTGAATTCATCGTTTTTCCACCCATAAGCTTACTTCTTTTAACGTAACCCATTAAACAAATTGTCCCTGGCTTATAATCAGGTTTTGCTCCATTTACAATAATCCTTTGATCAACAGTTCTCCAATACAACATCTTTTAGTATTCGTACGATACAACTCCTGTCTCGTTGGGATGCTTGTGGGTGATATATCCCTAAAACGGTTTCCTTCACTTTCCTCATTCGTTGCTGGCCTTCAGAGCTGTTGTTGAGAATGGATCACTTATTACCGGTTTGAAGATAAGACTGACTTCATTTCCTCTATTTTTTTATCGAAGTTTCTGTTGTTTTTCATTAAAAATTTTAACCTTTCCACAGATAAAATGTATTTGTCGAAAAATGCTCTCAACTGTAGAAAAGAAGCTGCTTGAATTATTTTCTTAATATTAATAATAAAATTTAATTAATTAACAATAATTTTTAACATTTTCGCGTAAATATTGATTTATTTGTTAATTGATTGGCTCAAATTTTTTAAGTAATTCGATTCATTAAAATATTTTTTATCTATTTTTTAAAATAGATTTATTATTATTACGATTATTAATATTATTTATTAATATTATTATTATTTTTTATTATTATATTTATTATTATTATTATTATTATTATTATTATTATTATTATTATTATTATTATTATTATGATTATTTATTTATTATTATTATTTTACCATTGATTATTTTCATTTTCATTCCTAATAAAATATCTGAAACTAATTATCAAAGTTCTTTAAGTAAACAGAAGGTCTTTCAACATTTAATAATAAAAGAAGTCACTTTCACAACGTTTTATACAAATAATGCAAGGTCAATTTTTGTTGAAGCTGTCAAATTGTTTTCAGAGGTTTTTTACTTCTTTTGGTTGTGAAATCTTTGGACAAATTGATCATCACTGATTTGTTTTATTTTTCATAAAATATTGGGTGAAATATTTATCACTATAATACATTAAATACTTAGTGATAACCTGGTCACATTTTCTTAGGAGGCCTTCATAGGTTTGATGATTTTTTTGCCTTGGTAATCGAGCCAAACCAAAGCAACCCGGGGATTGATCATCTACGAGCTTCGAATCATTGAATCCTCCGGCTCGTGTGTGGCTTTAGTGAAACCTGTATAGTTGTAATGATAATTTTATCATAAATATCATTCCAATTACCGCGACCTTTCTGTGCGACTGTCACTGACATTTTTGACTTTTATCTTGAACACACTTTTTTCGGTTGTGTACTTTTTCCATAGACATTGGGTCAGGAAAGGCACGGTTATTTTTATATTTGGAAAAGCATTTTTTTATTCATTTATTTACATAATCCATTTATTCTTCATAAATATTTGTCTAAGCAAATCATTGGTGACGATTTTGGGACCATTTATCCCACCAATAAAAGGACAATTATTATTTTTATATCATTAAACCCTTCCACTTCAGAAAAGGGAAAATCATATTCAAACCCACAAAGGTTAGGGCTGTTTAAGGTTACAAATATCAGAAAAATCAAGGTTAAAATGGTATTTGTGTGTCTCCTTGAGAAGAGAAGCAGCGCTGAAACATTACTGCATAAAAAAGAAATAAACAAATCAAAACATCTTCGAAGGATCTTTGAAAAGATATTGAAAACGTGATTTAGAAACTCTTTGGAAATGAAAAGACAAAAGCGCTCTCCATTCGATGTGGTATATAACTGGAGATGAAGGTTGATTGGTTGGAGTAATACCGAAAGATGAATGATCACGAATAAATTAGCTTGAGCTCCACTACGAATTTAATGAAATTAAGAAGAAAATGCCAATTCTGAAACGAAATCATAAATCTGATAATTACTTGAGAAACCTGAGCCCAAAAAAGTTCAGATATCAGTATATCTAAAAGGCATCCTCCTTCGCCATGACAGTACTAGGATGTAACCATTGTTTTCATTCTCTGTCACCAGCTATCACGAGATTACCATTTGTTGACCATTATATTATTCTGAGCCTGTTAAATGTCAAAAGAGTGTCTCTGCCTCTATTTTTGTCGATACAAATTAATCACAATCGTGAAAGTAGTGAGATTCACAACGGTATCAATCTCATTAATTGTGTTGAACTCGTTTCAGTTCTTATACACCCAATGGTCTTTATTTTACTTGAAGAAGTGTTTCAGTGTAAGGCTGATATTGGAGGTGAATCCTTCTCGAATCCATTATTTTCCAAATGGTGAATCCCCTCCTGTCAGAAGGTGTTTGAATTAAATCCCCTTTCAGCGTTGATTTAGTGGTTATTTAAAAATAGAAAAGGTTAATGGGAGATCATGAAGTGTTCAAAATTAAAAAGGTTTTTGAGGGACACGCTGTATGTGATTGTTACTTCAAGAAGGGGTCCTTGATAATCGACGAATAACCGAAGAGTTTTCTTATTTTAATAATAACTGATGACATGGTCATTTCACTTTACTATTATTATTATTATTATTATTATTTATTATTATTATTATTATTATTATTATTATTATTATTATTATTATTATT
>JBBMKC010219020.1:0-22618 GCA_037834085.1 Bipalium vagum
TTTTTAGTGTTTTTGGGTGCGAGCTCAATAGTTAAGCCCATAGCAACCTTAGTTAAGGTCAGATACGCTAGGGGGCAAGTTTGCGCCAACAAAAGTACAACACAAAATATGAATGTCCATTGTCATTAGGCACATGAAAAATGACATTAGAGATTTTAACTTAAGTGGTTTATTAAAATGATTCGTATTAATTGTTTGACAAATTACCGGCAGCTATTATTTTACACTCCACCAAAATTCCGATTTACAGAAAAATTTTTGTTGTTGTTGATATTTGTTTTGATATTATGGAGACTCCCAAGCTCCAGTTTCAATTCGGTTCAATCCAGTTCAAAACATCAATCACTTAATTCGAAAATTTAAAATTGATGATGATCACTTTTGTATATAATTCTATTCCTTATTTTATTGGTCTAAAAATATAACTTTTATTTTTAATAATTTTTAATGTTAAATTTAGAGCCCCCAAAATTAATTATTAATCAATTTATTTCTCTGGTATTTAAAATTTTATAAAAATTATTTAAAATATAAAAGTGATATAAAATCTTATAAACTAAAACATAAAATGTAAAATTATAAAATAAAAAGATAAATCTATTAATAAAGATAATATATTATAAAATTATATAAATATAAATAAAAGTATAAAATTTAAAATATAAAATTAAGATAAATTTTTAATGATCAAGTTGTTATTTTGGCGATTAATACTAATATTTTATTCAAAAACTGACTGGTAACATAAAGTTACTAGATAAATAAATTAAAAACTTTTATAACATTTACTATAAATAGACATACATATATAACAATACCTTTTATAGTAATATTATTTTATATTTTATAATTTTATAAATATTTATATATAGCAATACAATAATTTACAAAATAGTAACATAGTATGAAATATTTTAAATTTTGTTTAAATATCAGATATATTTTTCTAGTTTACATATTTGAAATGATGTGGAAAAGACATTTATTACTTTTGTGTTTCTGAAAAGGTAAAAATGTAAAACGAAGCACGGAAAAAAATGAGAAGACGTTTATGGAGATCATGTTCTGTCAATTCGCCAATGCCAATACTGGTTTCAAAATGTCGTTTCGGTAATTTCGATCTTGAAGACGCAGTAACAGATCACTCAAGGCTGATGAAGGTAAAATAAGAAAACAGATAAATTAAGACTCGAGAGATTGCTACGACATTAAATTTATCAAATTCAACCGTTCATAATCATTTGAAAAGGACGGGTCTTGTTTCAAAGCTGGATATGTGAGTGCCTCAATTTCTTAAAGAACGAAATTTGGTGCATCGCATTGATATTTGTCATTTGCTTTTGCAACGTCAAAAAATGATCCATTTTTGAAGCCTTAGTAATTTGGGACGAGAAATGGATTTTATACAACAATGTAAAAACGAAAAGGTTATGATGTACCGAAGGTGAGTTCGGTCAAAGTACCCCCAAACCCAATATTAATCAAAAGAAAGTAATGCTTTCTGTTTGGTGGGATTTTAAAAGAATAATTTACTTTGACCTTCTACCGAACAATAGCACAATAGATACTATAGTGTACTGCAATCAACTGGACAAATTGAATTAAACCATGAGGCAAAGAAGGCCAGTATTGATTAACAGAAAAGGTGTGGAATTCCACCAGGATAATGCCCATCCCCATACAAGTTTCTTCACTCGTCAAAAGCTGTTACAGTTTTTGGATGGGATGTGTCGCCCACCCACCATTTTCACTAGATCTGGCACCATCTGATTATTACCTCTTTCGGTCCTTAGAAAATTTTTAGAAAAGTTTCATTTCCAACAAATAGGTCAAAAATCACTTGGATTTGTTTTTCACGAGTTAAGATGTAACTATCGATGAACACGGAATTCTGCAAGTCTCCTAAGGATGGCAAAGGGTGTTGTACCAAAACGGTCAATATGTAATTGATTAAAACATATGTTCACCACAAAATAATTTGATTTTGGTTTTTATCAAAAAAACACAATTACTTTTTGAACAACCCAATATAATACGTATAACTATTGATAATAATTAAAGTTTAAGTTTAACGACACAAGATAGAACAAGATTAGAGAAAAATAATTAAAATTTGTAGAACTAGCAGTTGCAAAAACTCAATTAACTTATAACAGCAGATTTTAGCTTTGAAGAAGACATGGATCAGGAAGGAGCAATAACAGAACCCGCATTACAATATCTATAAAAAGGATTACAATATTTTAGCAGGAAAAGGGTAACTAGGAGAAGGACAACAACAAAAGCAAAAAAGATATTCCAGAACCAAAATAAAAAAAGAAAGTTTTGTTATTTTGTTGTATATTTAATAACTTGAGGATCTGATTACAAATCCGACTATTTAAGTTAATAACAAAGTAAACTGGTATCACACTTTAATAGATGAACCGATAACAAATAAAACCTAGACTTTCAGTTATATTTCGATTTTGAATTAGAAATAAAAAGTCATCAAATTATTAAAAGTAAATACTAATGGTTGGATCAGTAACTTCAACGCTTTAGGGCCAAATAGATTCATTTTTGTTTTATTTCCTAGTATTTTTTTCTTTGAGTTCTTCACGTCTAGTAGGACGAAGAACCGAATTTTTAACTGAGGGCTCTTTAGAGTAGGTTACCATAGGATTATCTGACTTTTCTTATAAAATATCTGAATATCGGGTTCTAATTTAAACTTCTCTTGTAAAAATTAATAATATATTTTTCAGATTTATATAAAATATATTTTAGTAAAAAATTGTGTTATCTCAGTTTGTTATTGTAACATTAAATTTGAAAAACATTTAATAATTTTAGAATCGATTTTTGTTATATCTGTCACTCAATATTTACTCCGTTAATGCGTGCACTAAAACTTTATGATCTAAATAAATTTAGTGTTAAGTTGCTCTATCACAATTCACAAAGTTGTTCATCCTTAATTCCACCCTTTAGCACACTTAACAATATGAATATGAATGGTCTTCTAGGAGTTTTACTTATTAATGTCGAAAATAATAATATTTGTATAAAATAATTTTCACTAGTAACCATTTTCCAAGACTTCATTCATATATTAAGCTTTTGATTAATGTTGTTTTATAGAATTTCTTTTGATTACATTCTCATAACCTCATTATTGTATAAACTCACGAGGTCGTTTGAAAATTGGCACCAGGCGAGTTCTGAACTCTGTTTCTCATGTTATACCCAAGTTTTCAATAAAAAAATTTGAAAATTTATCTACTACAAACAAATTAATTTTGACAATCGTTTGTTTCTGCATTTATTTGTACAAGTATGATCTCAAAAGGTAGTATGATCTACCTTTATTAGAAAAAAGTTAGACTAATTATTGATATTTATGAATGGAGAAAAAAAATATTGACAAAAACCTCCGCGGGATCTGACTAAAAAATCTATACATTGAGTGCTCTACGTAGAACAATAATATAAAAAATTTAAAATTTATTTAATATACAATGGCAATTTTTTTCGTCAATCTTCTAGAAGCACCAAGATGCGGTTTGTCTATGAGACTTCTTTGAAACGTTTGAACCAAAAAGCAAACGTTGCTACTTCTTTGCTCAAGAACAGAAAATTTTTTCAATATACTATTGTTATATCTGAAACGATGAAATTCATATAAGATACAATGGCGAATGTGCATCTTATCTGGTCTCATTTTGGACATTGTGGGAAAAAAATTGGTGAAGTTTTTACTTTATTATTTTCAAAGAGATTTGCCATTTGAATAGTTGACCTGAAAAAATTTTTTTAATTGATTTATTAAAACAATTGCAATGCTTACAATACATAATAAAAATCTAAGTTATTTATTACTAGAAATAATAAATAAAATTAAAAATTATATTATAACAAAAAATGAATTTCCACTTTTAAATCAATGCCTTGGGTAAGACTTAAAGAATAATCTTTCCTTACCGGATTCATATTGATTACTTCATAGTATCATAAGGCTTAATAACGAGGAAGAATTATTATTTGGTTTAATTTCTCAGAAATCTTTTTTCAATGTATTCCACTAACCAAAATACGTTTTAATTCGTTTTATATCAACTGTTTTTAGTTTACAATAAAATTCATTAATTGATATCAAATCCAAAGTCCAAACCCTTTATTGATTTATTATGTCATTCATGGATACACTTGAGCTCGCAAAATCACCTTATATTTCAGTGATGAAAACAGAAAATAATCATTTTTATAAAAATATTAAATTTTATGGAGGAAAAGTTGCCTTTTTATCAGTGGAATGATTTGCCTTGGAATTTTTTTAATGATCTTTATTATCAATGGGAAGTTGGTTTTTCAATTTTTATTTTTATTCAGAACTCTTTGATCGTTTTCTTTAACAAGGTTCTGCCAACCTTTCTTGGAATTGAATACATGACTTATTTCTTGTCCATAATTTCTTTGATCCATGCAATCAAAAATAGCAAGAATCATCTTTTAGTCTGGCTGGCTTCAATTATTACAGGAACATCAAACGACATTTTTTTTATGGCCTTACCGATGGTCAATAATTTTTGGCAGGTAATAGTTAAATAATTTTTTACAAAATGATCAACCTTGTTATGTTTGACGTCAGTTTATCAACTTAATTACAATAATCATACTTTCTCAATAAATAAATAATAAAAAAATAATGTTTAAATATAAATAAATAAATAATAATAAAATAAAACTAAAAAATAAGAAAGTGTTTTCTTTGATTTTTTTTAGTACCACAATTGTATCATGTGATCTTTTCTGAAATTCATTTAATTTGTTTTAATTATTAATACCAAGCTGAACCACAGAATTGGACATTTCACTTTTTAACATAATTTTACGCAATTGATTATTTTAAATATGAATTTCTGTAAGAAAAACGCACCACTAAAAAATTGAAATGGAACCATTAAAATTATCTATCGATTTTCTTCGAAAATAAGACCCGGTCTCCAATAACTGGAAGCATCGAAAATTAAAATGGAAAACAAGACTAATTTAAGTACATTAACAACTTTTTGATTCTAAATTTTATTTAGAATCAAAATGGAATCGACATTCGTAAAAAGAATTAAACCCCCCCATAAATAATACCATATTTCTATTTTCGAGGAAGACCTGTAATATATTTGAACAAATAGCATCAAATAAATAAATTCGTATGAAAAAATGTCAATGGCGAGTCATGTCACGGAGTTTTACGACACAATCTTCGATTCTTCTTAGTATTATAGTAATTAGAAGATTTATTTGCCCTTGAGGTATGTCGTTTCATATTTGTTTAAGTTCTTTTTTTAATCAATAGGAGACTGTACCTGACGACCTATAATATCCCACGCATTCTTAATAGAAAATATATCTGTTGAATATTGTGGCCAATATATATTTACCACTTCTGATTCTTTCAAAAACTTTACTGTTATTCTGAAGATATTCGGCTTCAAGTTGATATGAAAACTACTGTATGTGAATGTTTCCATTCATGGAAGTAATACGGTTCTCAGATTTTGATCGGATGTATTGAAGAGCTTTTAAATTACCTCTGATAAATAACAGGGGTGACCGAAATCTAAAGCATTTGGAGCACCATAACATAATTCTTGGTGTGAGTCCCTTTTATCGTTTCCCACGGTAACGTTTCCAGCATTCATAGCTTTGTCATAAACAGAATCTTGAATACACATTGAAAGTGATTCGATTTTATTCGTCACTTCAATGTGACACTAACAAAGTCTTGTAGATGTTTTATTTGATTTAAATGATAAACATTGTTTCTAACTTTACAAAAGGAGACCAATAAAATATACAATACTGATTGTTGTTGTCGACATAAATCTGTCTCTAACAGCTGGACGATGAATGTGTCTATTTTTACTTTCATAAGGGTTTCGATTATTGCCTCCTGGATAATGCAAGAAAAAGCATCTCATCCAGTAAGATATGATAATAATTTTTTCTCAAAAGTTTGGCAATTTCTCTGAAACTTATTACAACTTTATGAACTCCTCTCATTACACCTCCTTCAAAGTTCAATTTTGGACAAAATTTTGCATTTTACTTACTCTAGTCATATTATTCATAACACTAAATGTAAGATAAGTATTTGTTGACTTTCATGAATTATTTACTTACATGAATATTTAAGTAATGCGCTTAAAAATTTGGTTATCTGATTAAATTAGATTGATTAAACAAAAACTTAAATAATTCCGATGCAATTCATTAAAATGATAATTGGTTTGATCTTATTGAAAATGAATTTATGTCACTTAATCAAAAGTTTTGCAAAAAGATATAATGAATGAATAAGAATAATGATCATTCCTTTGTCTTTAAATGCTAATTGATAGGTCGAAATTTTACAAATTTATTTTATTTATTTGTAAAATTTATTTTTTAAACTTAAGATTTCTGAGAAGTAATATCGTTTCTCGACATCAGATTAAAATTTGAAATACCATAAAAATCAACGAAAATTCTTTAAAATATATGTTATACATAATATTTTATTTATTTATAAATAAAATTTCAATTAGTTAAATATTTATTCTCATAATTATTTTTATGTTCTATATATATAGAATATTATTTTATTTATATAAATCCTAATAATTCAGGCTCAAGCTACAATAATGTTGTCGCCTAGACTACCATTGTACATATGCTGTATTTACAATATATTTTTGTATTACTCCACAATATCGTCATGGAGGCTGACTTTCGAAAATATGTGGCCGGAAGCAGCAATCACTGGAATACTGGCTTTGCTCATATATTATCCTTATGACCTGATAGGAGTAAAGCACTTATGGTGGACATGGCATACAACAGATCCTGCTGTAATGTAATTAATTTTTTCATTATTCATCAAAATTATTTAATTTCCTATGATATTATGGGATTTCTCATGAATTTTCACGAATTCTTTATAACTCAAAATGGATTTTTTATCGAACGGAAATCAGTGTAACTAATAACAGTTTTGTGAATAGCAGGAACAAAGTATTATCAGCCAACTTCGTACTTCCTGGATATATTTAAGAAGCAACTAAAATGTCAGCTTTGTTAGCTTTTCCTTGATTAAGACATTATGTTGTCTTCCTTATTTCTCATCAAATGTAAATATTTGTTCTAAAGTCAAAGTATGTTAATACGCAATGTACACTTCCAATCTTTCTCCAATTATCTCTCTTAAACATTGATCGTCACTGCAATGATACTTGCTTCAGGTGCCTACTCAAACGTCTACATCAATTTCTAAACCAGTTTATACTTGGAGCTTCTTTATTACAAATTTTGAATCACAATTTTCATAATTAACAATTTCTGGAATAACTTAGAAGCATTTTTAATAATACAGTTAGATTGTAATATCTACAGTACCATGTTATTTCATTTAAACGATACACTCTTTAGCATACTGACCCTGTTTAAAGATCCCCCTTGTACTTTTAGCAAGTGGATCTAATTATCTTGTCGTCTTGGTCATTGTGAGGTCTACATTTCATCTACCAGCAGACTTCCAATTCATCAGGAATTCAGAAAAATCCGGAATCATTTTGCTTTCTCTTCGTATCAGAATCTGTTCATATCTTCTACCTATTTCAATAATGATAAAATACAGAAAGTAACCTTTTTCCCTAGTACTTTTTCTTGCTTGTCTACTTTTTAGTGTTAGATTGGTAGATTTCTGTTAATCTCATTTTCTTTAATTTTCTTCACATGATTTTAAATAGTCAATAACAATTCCCGAGATCTCACCTTCCTTTGTAAATCTATTACTCTTCTTCTCAAAGTCGTCAAACCATCGATTTTGCAGTCATTACAAGTGTAAAATTAATGATCTTCTTTTGTTCAAAAATATTAAAAATAAAATAAATAGTGAGCGCTTCTTGTCGCCTTAGGCAGCACTTGCAAAATTCGAGATATTTGTATCTGAAGATTTTTGTTTACGTTGAATTCTGATATATAATTTTGAGCTTTAAGGTTATTTATCCACCATTAACTTTAGTCCGTGACATTTCTCATTTTAATTTTACACATTTTTTTGAATTAATTATTTTTATGTACCTTATAAATCTATAGTGCTTTTTTTATAAAAAGTCCTGATTATGATTATTGTAGTGGGTTGAGTAAAGTTTTCATATTTTTAAGAAAAATTCAAAGTCGATTTTTTATTATTCAACATAAACATTGAACATTGGCACATAAATTCAACCAATTAAATCAACGAATTTTCGCCATCAGTCATGTAATTTGATAATCCTATCCTTCCAGAATCTCTCGGTTTTAGACCGACAAGCTCCTCCAGGTGCTTTTGGCAATCCTCTGTGGAATTGAAATATTCCTAGGAAGAGAATTCTCTAAGGATCAGAACTAAATAAAAATCTGATTGTGACAGATCTGCTGAGTAAGCTGGGTTGGGTAAAACATTCCGCTGAATTGCAATAACTTTTTTCTGGTCTGTACAGTAAAATGTGGTCTCGCGTTAACTTGTTAAAAGATTATACCATATTTATGGTGTAATCCCGTTCGGTTTCTTCGATAGCTGCCTTCAAATCATTGAGCAAAGTGCAATACTTACTGGAATCAATTGTTTCATTTTGTTTCATCAACTCATGATATAAGATTCCTTTCCAGTCCCATCAAATACACACCAAAATCTTTTTGCTTGAAATTTCTTCACTGCTGCAGTTTGTTAGTGATCACTAAGTTTTCCCCAAGATTATTTTTTTTAAAGAATATACAGATAAACATCGTATGACAATGGAATACTTTATAGTAATTACAAAATACTTGATGAATACTTTTGCTGGAGAACCTTTTAATGATTATTGTAATAGAACTATAAAATTTAAAGTTAATATAAGATTTAAAGAGTAACATTTATTATTTTTTCTTTTAATTATTGTTTTGTTCATTCAGGAATCGTATCGCCGGGGTTCCTATAGGTAGTTCAGTATGGATATTAACTTTTGCCGCTTGCTTTTCGTTTATTCTTTACATTTTTCGCGGTAAACTGAAAATGAATTTTTTCAGTACATTGTTTTTCAGCGCACTACTCACAACCCCGTTAATGTTAGTAATCATGACAGTGTTACAGTACGTAGCACTGGAGAAGCAAGGAGTACCCAGCATTTCAAGTCTTAACCTTTGCCTATTTCTTTACGTGGCTGTCATTATCATTTACAGTACTTTGTTAATAGACACTTCTCAATCATTTAAATGGATTGAACATCGATGCCTGACAAAATTTGATATTGTCTTGGGTGTCTCTATTATAATATATTACATTTTTCTTGTTCTGGCAGGAAATTTTGGAAATCCAGTAAACTTTAAAAGTACTGGGGTCCATCAACCTTTTGGTCCGTGCAATGAAACTGTGACAGATGTGATGGGACTGGTAAGGTTAATAATTTTATTTATCCTTACTTTTACTTAAATTAGTTTTAAAATGTTAATCATAATTGTGAATAGCAGTTCAAAATTAAATTTATTATATATTAACATTACCAAGTGTCCAATAAACCTTTCTCAGATTGTGTAATTTAAATTTCATCGATTAATTTATTATTTTTACTGGACAAAACAATTTGTTTAAATACATTACTTGAAATCAAATATGTTTATTTATATTTAAATATATAATCTCTTTTTTATATTCTTTATTAATTAAAATGGCGATAGAAAACTAACCATACGTTCTTGCTTACTTTATCAATTCAAGTTGGGATACAATGCCTCAGAAACGTGTAAAAGATTATTTAGCATTTAGATAAAACACAGTAAAGATATGAACTACTGGTATTGATTCCAAACGTTTATAGCGGTTAATGAGAATCTGGAGGGTAATCCCAGGTCTGTGAAACAGGTTTACATAAACAATTGTGAATTGAAAAACGAATTGAATCAGATTGGAAAGAGATAGAAGTTAAACAGATTGGTGTCACATGAGCTAACATCAGAGAACAGATTCCGGAGACTAAAAATAAGCAGTTCTCATATTAATAAGCTAAAATAGAGCCTTTTCGATCAAAAGTTGAATTGCGATGAAAAATTATTAATGTATTCTAACCCAATGTGAGTTTGATGGTCTTGTGAAGAAATCATTCATCACAAGTTTCTATAACGGAAAGAAACTATTGCCGTCATTGTGCTCACGTAAAATTAAGTACATGAAAATTTGATGGAAAAACCGGCATTAGATAATATAAAGAATGTTTCTTTCCTTCAAGATAATGCTCGGCCGCTCGTGATAAAACAAACTATTAACAAGATAACGCAACTCAGCCATATTTACCAGATCTCTAACCAAAATGGTTTATCAATTTGGTTAATACTTTAATGAAAAAGACATTAAAATCGAAACAAATCTAAAGATGAAAGTGTATACTTTCTTCAGTATAATTCTATCGAGATATTTGCAACATCATGGGCACAAAGTGAAACAATATTATGAAAACTATTTCGATGAATAAAGATATGTAAAATAAAAAATATGAACTATTACTTATAAAAGAATCGGCAAGACTTAATTAGACACTTGATATCGTATTTATCTGAAAGAAGCTTAACAGGAAATCAGTTGTTAAATCTTCTTCTCTGCCTATTTTTCTTTAAACATTAATAAGATCTTGATTTTTCGTTGAACATTATTATAAAACTTTCTCAAGATCACAAATTTTTCACTGTAAACTTTTCGTTCTTTTGAATTACAGTTCACGAATGATCTAACTTTTTCTGGTACTACTAAATTGCGAATGTTAATACTTTTCTGAAAAGACGCTCTTTATCCCATACTTACAGAAATTTAAAAATATGTTATGTAAAGTGGTGCACAATATTAGTTTCCGATATTATATGAATTTTTGTTTTAATTCTCAAGTAATTTTTCGCTTATTTTGTTATTGATACAGTGTAACCTCAATTTTGGGGCGGCCCTTGCATGGGGCACCTCGTTTACGAGGCAAATTCCCTTTATGAGGAATTTTTTAAAATTTTCTATTTTCCATATTAACTATGGACATCTAGTGATAGAAACCATAACTTCTCGTGCCCCATTTTATAAAAAGAACCAATGTAAAAATTGTTTAAATAAGGTAGTTATTTTTATTAAATCCAAATTACAAATGTCAAAAAAATAATTATAAACCGGAAATGTGAGATTGCTAAATTAAGCGAAGGTGTTTCAGAAAATAAATTAGTTAAAAAATTCAAAAAAAGTAAAGGAACATATAATAAAATAAAACAGAAGCAACTGATGAACAAAGAAACAAGCCTGAATACTGAAACTCTTCAAAGCAAATCATCACAAGATCTTGATAGGATAACCTTACAGTTATTCAAGAAATTCCAAGAGACAAATATTCCTGTTAAAGGACAAATAATAAAATATTTTGGTCTTCAATGTGCAACTATTAGGTGTAATGAAATATGATTCTGAGGCATGGAAACGAATTTCTCTAGATTCAATTAATAGTTGTTTTAATAAACCTATGGATGTACAAAGATTTTCAGGAACACCTCAGGTAACAAATATTGAAGAAACTATAGAGTAGAATGATATTAGTCTCACTGTGTTTACATAGCACTTTTGTAATGTAAAAACAATGATTCTGACTATATATGCATTACAATGGACAATGGAAAAATAAATCTAGAAAATTCAGTTCTGAAAATGAAAATTTCCAGTCGAAAGATAAATCTGCCATTATAATCGTCACTCGTCTAAGTATTATGAATGTTACGGATCATTGGTTTTCTTTAATTGTGATTAATAAGTTTTCTTGTAGAGCTTAGTGTCTCGAGTCTTGGTTTTTTCATTTTCCATTTTTGCATTTAAAGCGTAATCTCTAATTTATCAAATTAATTTTTCATTAATTTAGACTCGAGATAAATATGTCTGCTTGAAAAATATGCCAAGCGAATGGGACTTTTCGTGTGTTCCAAAGAAAGAAAATCTTGTGGAAAATGAAAATATTACATACTGGTACACAATTTGTGGGACCCCTAACAGTCAAGAGTCTGTGTGGAAATGGTATTTAAACAGTATATGCACTGTTTCAGCCCTTGCATATTTTGCAATTCTAATTCTGTCGTACGTTCGAGCCAGGCTCCGAACAATCCTAAAGAAAAACCAATAACACATTTTTCAGGGATGTCGCATCTCAATTGTTGTCAATTTATGTGATTATTATAATTACCAGTTTTATATTTAGTACAAGCTTCAGCTGTTCTCTAAGAATAGAAAACCTTTATAATTTGTATTATGAATATATGATACTTGTGATCTTGACTTGATATAAGGTGTTCCAGGTTCTGACATAAAAGGTGAGAGTTCCTCAACCTGCCAACATGAAATTTAATTTATGAAATATGAATTTGTTATTTGTTACTATATAGAACTTCAATTGTTTCATATTTCCCTATATAAATTATAATAGTAAATAAAAAGAATTTTTCATAATTAAAATACGATTACAATTATCAGTTTTCCAGAGTCGTCAGTTTCCATTTGAAAATATATCTTTGTTGATTTTTCACTTACAGAACCATGAACCCCGTGTGGAATTATAATTTTTAGAATTAAATGGAAAATCGAAATTGGCGCTTCGGTCTAATATAATAAAATAATTATAATCATAAAAGTTGATGGACTAACGAATTTTTGAAATAATAAGAATAAAATCCGTTTTTCCGTGTGGGTCAACCTGGTATTTAATTTTCTTTACTTTGATAAGCATCAGAGAAAGTCTCTATAATCTGTATAATTGTCCTCAGAATTTTACAACCAGTCTTGTCTATTAATTTTATATATATATATATATATAAGGAAAAAAGATTCAAAAAAGACTTCACAAAGATCTTTATCTTTTTTTTCTAAGAGATCATTATCATTATTATTTGTCATATAAAAATGCTTTAATCAACTTTTCTGTTACCTAATTGATAAAATTTTAGCTAAAATTAAACTGCATGAGCATAACTCTTATTTTACAATTTTATTTATTTATTTTAACAAATACTCTTTCTTTTCCTTAAATTTATCATTGTGGACAAACAATTTTGTTTAAATAGACTCATAAAATGTTTTAAAAGCTAATTAAAAATCCTTTTGTTAATATATTCTCTCTTCAAATGAGCATAATGATCATTTTTACGTTTTACAAAATGTTTAGAAATATTTCAGACATGTATTTCATTTTTCCATGGTAACTATCAATATATAATTTTTACATTCTTTATTATATCGTCAATATGGTACTTTATTTTAATTTCTTTATTAAAAGTGATTTTAATTAATTTTCAGTATAATATTTTTTCGATTTTGTGAAGTCTTGAAATGTTCTTCTGAAGTGTCATTTTGTATCTATCAGCCAATTTTTGCAGTTTTGCATTCATAATTTATTGTTTGGTTGTCTAATAGAAGTTCATAATAAATGATCTCGACCAATCTTACCAAATAGATAACTCTATCTTTATCTCACACTTCATTTTCCAATGCCATTTTCGTTTCTTATTATTGTACATGCTTGACTTTTCATCTCCTGTAACAATTCGTTTTAAAATGGACTGGTTTTTCTACTATTCAGTAAAGAAATTCCAGGAAGATTTTTATTGATTTTACAACTTTGTCATGGTCTATTTTCAGAATAACTATTAATAATATAATATTTATCGTTTTTAAATAGATTATTTTCAAGCAATGTCTTCATTTTTATATTATAAGCTATGGGTTCAAGACTGAAATCACCATAACAAAATTTTTGTGCACTCTATTCAGGTATTCGTGAACTACCTTAATCAAGTATGATATCTTGAAAAAATAATATCTTCATACACCAATTACAAAAATTTGAATTAAAATAAGTACAACAATTTATTTAAGTTTAATTACCCATCAACCCAATAAGTTTTCGTCGAGATGAGTCGGTAAAGGTTATAATCTTAATAAAAGTCGTAAAGAGATAAAACTAATGACTTTAACATAGGAAAAATTACAACATAACTGAGTTAAAGTGGAAATTTTATGATAATTCAATGTAATCATCATTAGCGGCCACAACCGCATCTAACCGGGCCCGGGTTGTTTGACTTCCTTCTTGTAAAATTAAGTTGTAATCTCCATGATAGTTTTTCGTCAACATCCATTTTGAAACCACTTTGTTAAAAGTGAGATGGTATTATTTATTATTTCCAAATCACTTATTAAGACATTTTCATTTGGTATTGAATATTTCTGTCTTTAGTTTGGGTATACTTTTTTTCAACTCTTAAACTTGTGTCTTAGTCAAATCATTAAATTATTTCTTTTTTACCTAATCAAAGTTATTTCAACACTACTGTTTATTGGTCATATTCTGAACCAAAAATTAATATTAAATAATTCAAATTTGATTAATCTATTTTATCGATTTATTACCTTACTAAAACCAAAATAACTTTAATGATTACTCAAATAATCTTCTTCAAATATAACTTTAGAAATGTTCCGGATCTCTCTCAACGATCCTGTTTTATTAAAAATTAAAAATTTATCATTTTAAAATAAGAATTCACTTAATATCCCATCTATTAGGTTATAGTAAAGTAAAAAGAAATACAGTATATATAAAAAATACATTTCTTTTAAATAATTTTTTGCCATCAATGGTAATCCGAATATTAAACATCCAATTAATTTTAATTAGAAAAATTCTTAATTTCAAAGAATAATAATTTTAAAATAATAATTTGTTTTAATTTCAAAATTATCTACTAAATACTTTCTAGTAATATATAAATAACGTTATCGTTAGTCTTCATAAATTTAATTTTTTAATTTTTTTATAATAAATTCAAATTTCACTTTAAATAAATAAATAAATAATAAATTAATTATTATTATTTATAATTATATATTATAATATATTTTAAATTTAAATGTTCTTAAGACTGCAAAAAAGACTGAAAGCTTTAGGAAAATTCTTACAGTGGTATATTTTATTGATGATTTATTAGACCGACCTACCATAAAGTTTGACTGGATTAAAATTTTGAAAATATCGAAGTCTAATAAAATAAATACGAATATTAAACATCCAATTGATTTTAATCAGAAAAATTTTTAATTTCAAAGAATAATAATTTTAAAATAATAATTTGTTTTAATTTCAAAAAAATTATCTACGTACATTACAAAGGTTCAGAACTGAACTACCATGTTTTTACTTCTAAAAGCGAAACCATTGCTGAGAGAAGAAATTTTGAAATTTTCACTCATAAATCTATTTAAAAACTCTTAGTTATAAAACCAATTGGATTATATATATATATTAATATATAATAACTTATAAGATTGTAATAAACTCTTTGCAATTAAAAGTCTGCTTAATCTCATTTTCTTATTTTCTTCTCACGAATTCAGTTTCTTAAAAGATCCGGTTATGTGAGAATTTTCATGCAGAAGAATAACAGACCTTTTTCCATGACCATTAAGTGGTCTAATTTTTCAACCCCTTTATTCAGATGATTTGATTGGCTTATATACCTTTTCAAAGTGACTTTTTCAAGCGGTTTCGGCAATTTCTCATCTCCCCCTGAACTAACTTATGCAAACAATTCTTATTTTTAAATCTTGTTAGGAAGGATAGCTCATTTTTATCGCCTTTCCGTGTTCTCGGGAGTAAGACTATGTTTGAGTCGACGAGATTTTGTCTGCTGTGTAATTCCAAGTTGCACAGGGACCTTTTCTCTTATTATATATGGACTTTAGGCTAATTTCTTAAATCCCTAAACTTATTGACGAGCTTATTTTTATTACTTTCACAAATGTTCATAATTTTGTTATGATAATGATTATTTCAATATTGTTTCTTGAATTTCCATTTTCGGTTTCACCACTTTATTTTGATAAAGGTATTCGTCTGAGATTTGATATTTTAACCTTTTAGTTACCTGTATCAGATTCTAAGATATAATTTCTTTTACCTGAAATCTTTCATCAAATGTACATTTTTCTTGTTATTTTCATCATAATTATTTTTCAATTCGTTTCAAATATTGTTTTTGCAGAACTCGATTGAGGTTATCATTTAGTTATTTAGTCTTAGAAGATATGGATGAAATCTGTTATTTATGCATCCTTCAATGTGACGTTAATGGAATGACTGTTTCATATGCATTATGGTGAGATCCATTTCAAAATATTAACCATCGAAATCTATAATCAAGATCTTAACTTCTCAAGACTTTAGAATTTCATTCCTGTCCCCATAATTTATGTCTCTCGTGGGATTTCTAAACGCTCTTTTCCTGTACACGTGTGCTGCAATATTCGTTTTAGTTACATATTTTATTTAATCTTACTTTTCCTAAGAATTATATATATTTTGGGGGCTTATTGTTGAAATTTTCTTTTTTTCCCTTAAAATTAACTCTTTCGCACTAATTTCGGATGTCTCATTATAAATCCCACCTTGTCTTTTTATTTTGTTTCCTGTCTAACTGATGTATATATTGATCTTATCCTATTATTGATATTTTCATCCTAAAATTACATTTTTAATCCATTTCTACTCAAAATAACCAATGTGATGCTACCATAAATTATAGAAAAGTATAAAACTGAAAATTTTATCTGAAACTCACATTATTGCTTATTTTAAATAATAAAAAATTTAAAAAAAATAAAAGTACTGTTTACGAGAAATAATGTTTTAATAGTATTTCGATATTAACTCATTCGTCAATCTGAATCCCAAAATCTTTTTTGCGGTTAGGTTTATTTTTACACTACGGGTGAAGTAAATAATAGATAACACTAAACTTGATTAACTAACTTAGTAATCACGAACTTACCGGGCTTAAATCACAAACAACTCAACAATTACTGGTCAACGTCTCTTCGAATCGTACTCTCTGCAAGACCATGACTCACTAAGACAGCATTAATTTCTATACATCCACAGGACTTAATTACTTTCATTACGCTCCAAAGTAAGTTATATAAATAATAAAAATATTTAACGAAATCAATTACAGTTAATTACATTTTAATATAATACTACGACCTGATTAAGTAGAGTCGAATATCAATAATTAAACAGTTACAAGGATAAAAGAATAATACAAATTCAATTTCAATTCAAACTATTTTAGTTCTACAAGGTAGCTCTATGAGCTCTCTTAATGGTTACACACGATCAAGATATGATCGTAGACCTGCCATTTGTTAATCCACACGTAACCATCGCTGCCTCCTCAGGCAAAACTAGAAGAAAACATGCCAATAGGCAGCTGTGGCTGCCTACTGCTGAGATCTCTCA
Organism: Bipalium vagum; assembly: GCA_037834085.1. NCBI lineage: Eukaryota > Metazoa > Platyhelminthes > Tricladida > Geoplanidae > Bipalium > Bipalium vagum. Next base: position 17,340 of record JBBMKC010219020.1, read on the forward strand.
TTAAGAGATCAATAAACATGCTAAGCCCATTAGAGTAAGATATTATCTTAAAGACATTAATTAATAAGGCATTTTTTCCTTGTTTTTATTTTTATTATTATTAATTATATTAATAAATGTTTTACTATTATTATTATTATTATAAAACCCTTTAAATTCTTTTTTTTATTTTTCAAATTTAAAAAGAAATTTTGTTTTATTTTATAAATAATGAATAATTCATTAAAATGTAAAATAACAACCTCTATATAAACACATTACACATTTCTAACGTATGAAGATTAAATTAAATTCTATTTATACATCAATGGAAGTTCATTTTTTGTAGAGAGAATTTTTTAATAAACCCGTGTACTCCGTATGAAATATCATTTTCAATATCATATAAACATGTTTACAATTATTATATTTCATTTTCCTTAGAAACAGATAATCCTGGAATTTCACATCAATATATTGTATTTTAACATTGATCAGTTACATTAAAATGTGTTGTTTAATAATATAATTTTTTAATTAATAATATAATTTTTTTTAAAATTATTTTTATTAGTTTTTTTATTATAAGCAATAAAATGAAATTTGATTCTCATAATTATTTCTTTATTGTTCTTAAAATTTTATTTTGTGATTAAGAGTCTGGAAGATGTTTTTAATACACTTTTTCTTTAATTTATTTTTTATCTCTAATTAATAATATTTTATTTTTAATTAATTAATTAATTTATTTATTTTTAACATTTTATTGATTTTCTAAAACATAGGAGAAGTTTCCGTTCAACTAAATATGACAAAAATCCATAAAATTTATTAAGTTAAATACTGATATTTTATGTTATTTATTAATAAATATAATAATATTTTTCTTAGAATTATTCCTTCGAATATCATATTCGTGTTTTGAAAAGGCACTTATAAAAATCATGATTGAACACTTTTCATTTTACTATGAACAGATTCAGTGAATTTTCCTTCTCAAATATTAATTATCAAAAGAATTAGAAAATTTTTATTAAGAATATATTGGGTTGCTGAATAAGCTCTGCATTATTTTTAAATAATAAAATCAATTAATTATTTTATTCTCAGAATTATTAATTGAACTTTGTTTAAATATTATTTATTATTTTCGCTGTAATTTAACTGTATAACATAAGAATTTTCAGAATGAACAAATCTAGTCAAACGGAATAAGGAAAACTGCATTTATGACATATCTTACTTTTTTATTCAAGAATGATTTAAATGAAGGAGGAGCACAGCGTGACCTATGCAGTGTGTGTGGTGACTTTGCCATAAAAATATTAAAAAAATTATTTTGAATGGTATTATTTAATAATCTTTTTTATTTTTTTCACTTCTTTGGGTTCGTCATTGGTAGAGAGAGAAAAGGTTTTGTTACCTCCATTACATATCAAGTTAGGTATTATGAAGACGTTTATAAAGAACATAAATAAAAATGGTACCACATGAATATCTAGCCAACAATTGTCCACAAATAAGTGATGCAAAATTAAGAGGTTATTTTCATAGGTCGTCAAATTCGGCAATTGATTTTAAGAAACAAACTTTTCTTTCAAGTTGAATCCGATAGAAAAACATGCTTGAAATTCATTTGTTTTTATTCAATTTTTAGGAAAGCGAAAGCCGGATGATCGCGAAAATTTAGTCAGGAATATGATTCCAGAATTTCAAGTTCTAGGATGGCGAATGAGTATGAAAATGTATTTTTTAAACTCACACCTGAATTATTTACTTAGAAACCTTGGAGGAGCATGTTGATTGATTTCACCAGTACATAGACATATTTAAGAGCTATCAGGGCAGATGAAATGTCATGATGGCAGACTAAAGCGTAGTAATTCTACAACATTCATAGTAGAAAAGCTCATAGGAAAACGTTTCATTGTAAATAAAATAATTTTTTGTTAAATTAAGTGTTTTTCTTATTATTCTTTAGAATGTCTTTTTGCCTGAACCAGATGTGCCACAGGAAAAAGGACTTCATATTCGTAATCAGCTGCAAAGCATAAACTATATTATCATAATGCCGTCTCCGATACAATAAAAGGTTTAAACTTGTAGAGTAGTGTACTTAGAGGCATTGTGGAGTAAAAATATTTTGCCAATTATAATATTATTATATATGAATATTTCTATTCAGATTATATATATTCGCATTTAATTAAAAAAATTAAAAAATATTTGAAATCATAGATCCACGACCTAAATATAGAAATTTTGGGAACCTTTGCAGAATATAGCTATTAGAAGATTCACAAAATAACATTAAAACAACAAAAATTAAAAATTAATTAATTTAACTTTCGTAACGCAATACATAAATAAATAATATGAATGAGATTGTACATTTTCACCCTTCTTTTTATCAGAAACTCTGATCTTGTTCGAACAGATGTTCGCGAAGGCTGGTTGTCCGTAAACAGGTTTTAGCCCGATAGTATCTTTATCTTAAGAATTGCATGTCAATATCATTTATGGTTGTGAAGTGAGGCTTATATTTAGATCAAGCGACCTGCTTTGAGAACGGATGAGATACAGATTTAAGGTGTTTACTAATTAAGATACAAAAGCTAAATGTATTTTTATTTATGTATTTTCATTGGGAAAAAGTGTATTAAGAGATCAAATTCGTCGATACTATACATTAAGTTGATGATATAAAAAGACTAATTTTCGTACCTGTGTGATACTACCTTATTATACCGGGATATATCATATTTCTACAGTCCCATAGTTCGTAAAATAAAATATTTTTTATTTTTATGCGGAGTGTTCCATGAATATATATTCGCGTTTAAAGCAAAAATAGTCAACCAATTTTCAAACGAATTTTTTTTCTTTTTCCAGTCATTTATAAAATATTTATATTTTTCCAATGATTTATCTTTAATAATAATATTTTAAAATGATTCATGTTCATTGGCAAATTGATTAATTTTTATTTGTTTAGACGCGCACACATATTTATGAAACCCTGTGTAGATTGATTTGTTAATTGTTAGGTCAGTTTTATATTTTTTCTTCTAAAGTCAATAAAATTATAAAAATATTATTTGTACTTAGATCTTTGTACTTCTTTTAGATTTGTACTCTTTACCAAATCATGCTTTGACTTATTAATAATAATAATAATATTTTTATTAGTAATATTAATTAACATAAAGATTTATTAATCTTTAAGATAAATAATAATATTTAAAAAATAACTATAAAAAATGTTGAGTTCTGAAAATATATTCTATATTTTTCATTTCATAAAAAATTAATTAAAACAAAAATGATTAATAAATAATTTAATTTGGATTATGAAAATATTATTTATGATTTTTATTTATTATTCAAAGCTCCTGATTGACAATTCTCTGCCTAATAGAAATACGTAATTACAATCCACACTAAATTCTGATGGCTTAAAATACCCACATAGTGATAAAAATATTCTCATCGTCCCATTGTGACAAAAGAAAAGATACACAATAGGTCGAACAAGCCATTCAGTACTCCTTTCTGATACTATTCTAATCTCTATTGAAAACTTATAATGACAGTTACTTTTATTAATACTTTATGCAAACATTGTCGAGATTGAAAGGAAAATAAATTGCGTATCTTCATCGAAGGGACACCAGACTTAAAGAAAAAAGTAATTTATTTCAATTAATAATTTATGGCAAACGTAGTTTGACTCAAACTTGTGTAAAGTATAAAAAATTATAAAAACGTTTCCCAATCAAATTTCGTCTTTTTTCAATAGTATAACAAAAGTATAAAGGGTTCCATCACCAGTGTAGAGTTTTTCTGTTAAAATCTTTGACATCAGATGAGTTTAGTGGCTTAAAATATATGTACCTCTAAAGTTGTCCGGGAAAGCACTGCACTTTATAAAAGATTTTTTTCGGATTTCTTTCAAACTTTCACAATTTTATTAAGTTAATTTTTATTTCAGTTTTGTTACAGCTTAATCAAAATATTTTGAAGCAGTTCATTCAAAACTCAATAATAAAGAACCATTAGGATGCAATTTTGTAAAAGAAATACATTAAGTCAAATGGGTTTTACATTATATTGTGTCATTTTCTGTTTTATCATCTTAAAATTCAGAACATTTTTTCATATTCCATTGGTAATAATTATTAAAGTAAGAATAAAATGTAATTTTATAACACCCTTTAATTTACAGTAGGTCATCCGGAAAGTCCAGTGGATTTTTTTAAAATAAAATCTTTTTAAGTAAAAACTGTTGATATATAAGTTTTGTTTAAGTGAATTAATAAATAAAAATCCAGTGGTTGAAATAAGCGGCAAAGTATTTTTAATTAGAAAAAAATATTATTTCGTAATTTTTTGGATATTAAGAAATGCACTTGTGTCAGAATCAAGAGCAACCTCTTTTGACCAATTTTGTCAACCATTGGGTTAACTCTCTTCATAATACTTTCATTGACGGAAGTATGGATTCAGCTTCCACTTTATCGAATTGTTTTAATGTTTTCATTAAACACTTTTTTGATATTTTATGCTTGCTTTGGACAAATTAGAGAAAAATATTGATTTTGTTACACCATACTAGCGAGTTAATCGTCTTTAAGAAACACCGACTTTATAAGATGCATTTTTTTCATCTTCTACAGCTGAATATTGATTGACGACCACTTTTTGATGTTCGTTCAACATTGACATTTTTGTTGCCATAGGATAGACAATTACTCGTGAAATACAATAGTCCAGAAAATGTTTGACGCAAATAGATTTTGACCAACACGAAGATTTTCGAAAATATGTTTAATAAATGCCCGTTTTCTTCCACTTTCATTGCTCCAAAATATATTATACCTTATATTACTATGAAAAGTCTTGTAGCACTATGCTTGTCAGTTTACTGACCAGTTTTACTGACTTTAGAAGACGATGGATCTTAGTATCGTTTAATAAACTGGGTCCAGTATGCTCAAAAACGCTCTAACAGTGAGACGCCCTTGGCTAACCCAACAAATATAAAAATTATATAACTGTCTTCAAATTATTCAAATAATAAAGTCTCGTTTTACTAACTTGGGTCATGGTATGAAGATTGAATAATGAAAATAAGCTTTAATCAATTTATTAAATTTTCAGTTCAAAATGGCTGCACTTTTTTAAAAAAATTTATTATTATTAATAGAATTATTATTGTTATTATTTATTTCTTATTATTATTATTATTATTATTATTATTATTATTATTATTATTATTATTATTATTATTATTATTATTA
>JBBMKC010219021.1:0-12392 GCA_037834085.1 Bipalium vagum
CGAAAATTTGCCGCGATCCGGAAGACCCAAAATTACGTCACAAAGAAATGATCGGCAGCTAATGAATGTCATTCGTTTGAATAGAATATATATTATTAATTGCACATAATATTATAAATATTTAAAGAATGTTTTAATTATAATATTATTCTTTATGTATAGAGTTGGCTTAATATAAATATAATACTCAATTTTATTAAGTTGCTGCAAAATGAATAAGTTCTTATATTGTTTTCTTGTAGAATCTATTGAAAGAAATAAAATCTTTCTTTAAATAAATTAATACAATATTAAGGTAATGTTTGATATTTCCTTCAATAATAGCTTTGATGTATATTTAAAATTTGGTTTAAATTTGATTTGACTTTTGACATTATAAGATGTTTTATTTTCTGAAAACTTGGAAACAAGCGCTCCATAAAGCTAATTCTCTGCCACCATTCAAGACCGCTAGCATATCACCTGATAGTCTGAGAGATTCTGTAGTGTTTTTTATCTTTGGTAGCCGGATCGGATCACGATTGGTGCATCACACTGCCTAAACGTATAATCTAGGATAATTAATAGAAAAAAAATTTATATAATAATAACCATAGTAATAATCATGATAATAAATGTGGTTTTTAAAGTTTCATTAATATTTACATAATTCAGGCCACGATATATCAAGCACAAGCTCGTTATACAATCCTCAAAACCTGACCATTGTTACTACAACAAAGAAAAAATCTAAAATGCAAGACAGATTTTTCAAGTTATGTGGTTGTTTATCAAGGAATCGAAGATAAATGGGGTAATAAATCGATTATTAGAATTAATATTATTAACTTTAATTAAATATTATTATTAACTTTAATTAAATATATTTATTAGCCAACTACACAGGTCAGTCGAAAAGTTTCGGGAATGACACACATACAGCATTATTTATTATAGTAATTGACATAATTGTTTTCGAAGTATTCACCGTCACAATCTATACACTTCTGAATTCTATCAAACTAGTCATTGAAATATTTATTCAAATCCAAAGTCAGTATGTTTAAAACATGTGATTTGAATGCTTCTACAGCCTGTTCGTGATATGAAAATCGCTGCCACGAAAATTTATTTTATGGAACCAAATGTGAAGAAATTGAATGGATTAATAATTCAAAGTTTTGTGTTTTCAAAAAATCGATTGTTTTATGAGATGCAGGTGAATTGGCATTATCATAATGAAGCATAATTTAGCGTTTCGAGTTCATTTTTCTCAAATCTTTGAGGATTTCAGGCAACCAAACTGTAGTATGCCACTGTGCGACGATATTTAAAAGGAATTGTAGCGACATGACCTGATTTGGCTAAGAAACGGACAGTCATTTGTTTGAAGATGTTCCGGGATCGAACAACTTTCGTTGGTAATTTTTCTGCCTGAAACACCCAAACACTCAATTCTGGTTCATATGAGTATATCCATAATTTATCACCACTGAAGATGTCATAAACCTTATTTGATGTCTACTGCTTAAATTTATCGACCATAGCTTTGAACCAATTAAGGTGATCTCATTTTTAATCAATTGTAAGAATAATCGGTATCCAATGAGAACATAACTTTTTGACACCAAATTATTCATGTAAAATTGAAGTCTCAGACACATTCAATGACTAATTTTAATCATTTGTTGCCTGACAATCTTCTTCAATCAATTTCTGAACAACTTCAATATTTTCATCGGATACACTTGGTTTTGGACGACCTTCTCTGAAATCATTTCCCAAAAAGAAGCTACTACACTCAAATTCATGAAATCATGGGTACACTACAGTTTTCGATGAAGCATCACCAGGAAATACTAAATTTAGGCTATTGTGTCAATCCGCATCGGAAATCATATAAAATCATTGCTCTAAACTTTAGTTAGTCTAAAGTTTACCATTGATAAATTCATATTTTTGACTTTGTATGCCATATTTAAATGTAAATATGTATTTAAACAAATGCAATTTTATTATTAGATAAAAGTATTATAGTATTAAAATTACGTATGTTATGATTAAATGTTTTATTTTTTATTAAACCTTTCCATATTCTTCATTCCTGAAACTTTTCGATTGCTCATCGTATTACGTTTATATAACAGCTACAGACAAGGAATATAAAAATGTCGGAGTCAAGATGAATTTCAAAAAATCTCTTAGTGTTCTTATTTTTCTTGACTTCATCAAATAATCCATAAAATCACCTGTAACTTCAGATAGTTTGTTAATCGAAATATATGACATACTAAAAAGTACTTTAAGATTATTTAGGGACCATTTTTATGCCTATTGTTTGTGTGCAGGAAGCAAGAACTTTGAAATCTAGGAATATTTAAAAGAGAATTTTGAAAAAATATCCTTTTAAATTGGGCTGTTCGCATTTTTTAGTAAAAAATAAGACAAAAAATGTTATTAGTTATAAATATTTTAATCAATGATGTATTGTCTTTTTTGTTCCAAGACCTTCTGCCATCTACTAGACAATTTGAATATCCCAACCTTTAAAAGGACTTTAGTGCTTTAAATTAACATTTAAAGATAAGTATAAAAAAGCGAAGTGACTTTCCCAAAAACCAAATATTTCTTTTAGAAAGTTTAAATAACATCTTTGAGAGGATTCTCAATTGTGCTACATTTTTAATGAAAAAATAAATTAAATTGTAAATGCAATTTGAGACTTTTGTTAGGATTCCAATCAGTTTTATTTGCATGTTTTACTTATTTTATTTTCTTAAAACACGAATTGATTTTTAAATAAAATGTTAAGTTAATTAAAAAGAACTGAAAATAAAATAATATTTTAAAATTATTTAACAATTAAAATATTAAATAATTAAAACTGTATAAAGATGAAGACTATTTTCAAACTTTTTAGTTGATTGTGTTTCTTTTATAATCCTTTCAGATTAAATGTCACAAATCTAGAGCTCATTTCCGATCAACAATCTCACTTGATACTTTTTTAATGTATCGATTTACTTCAATTTTCGAATAATTTTAAGAACAGAAATTCGGCTTATTCTGATACATATATTTAATTTTGGTACGGAAGGGTTTATAATCGTAAATGTTTTAACCAGATAGATGTTCTTCTACAGCCATGCATTAAAATATTAAATAGGCTCAGAAACTCCAATAGGGAAAACTGTCAAAGACATTTAAATAAACATTGAAAGACTCTAAAATGTAGTTTTAAACCAGTTCTTTCTTTAACGCAGAATAATGTGACGTTTCTACAAAATCTCATAAAAAATATTTTAAGGCTGATGATTATGTGAAAAATTGAAGATAATATTGTATTCTGCGTTAGCATTTGACAATAATCACACTCCTTAAGAGGAAAATTATGGGAAAAAGACCCTGACTCCAAAAAGAAATTATCTGGACTATTTTTAGCTCCTTGTTTATTTTTTAAAATATTCGAACTTTGAAAACTTCTTGGTTTCCAGATTTACGGTGCGTTATGGACTGTCTATGTATACTTAAGAATGTACAAGAAAGTCTAAGAAAGATAAAAACTTGACACAAATAAAATGTTAAAAAACTGAAATCATACAGTTTAGAATTAATGAAATAAACTCTGCGATTTACAAGAATTGATAATTCCTTATCAGTCCTAGAGCAGCTGGACACATTTATAGTGTTAATGAGTGTAGGAAATATTATCTACTCCTTCAATATCTTAGGCTTAATGTCTGTATTTATCTTACAAAGAGCTGCTAGACAAAATGCCTTTCAACATTTTCGTAACATATAAGGGAATTCATTTTATAAATTAATTGCCTTTCATTTTGTCGCTTTAATATTTTTTTATTTTTCTCTTTATGATCTACAGGCGGTTGGTTGCTCTTAATGGGCTATATTAAATAATTTTTTTGATGAATTTCGTTTTGTTAGTCCTTTAATTTCCTGACTTACAAGTCGCTTTGTAATACGTCCTCATACATATTGTCATAAGAATTGAATTTTTCTGCTATAAACTGGGAGCAACTTAATTTTCAATATCAGGAGTCCTCCACAATTTTATATTAGATTTATGTAAATAATTATCAGTGATATAAATCAAAAAATTAATTTTTGTAATTGTTCTGCTAAAAATATCATTGAATTTCTGAGATTAGAAAATTTTATGTTAATTTTAAAATGAGTATATTATTAACTTCTATCACAATGTCTCGTAAATTGTGTGAAGCGAAAGATTCGGAATGTGCCACGAAAATTACAATTCACAATTTTTAATGTAAAACCACATTATTCGTGTTTAGTGTCCGTTTTAAATTGGCATTTAAAATCAATAAATATTATGCGTAATGTGTTGTAGTGTCTCCAGACTTGACATGTTTGACACGTGTGAAGATTGAGCAATGCAAAATTTATTGAGAAGTTTTGATATCAAAAGCCATACCAGAAAAACTTACTAAGATTATTAATAAAGTTATCAAATTCGTTAATTGCATAAAGTCATGCCCACTAAGTGCAGGAATATTTATAATCTCTGTGAGGCAATAGATTAGGATCACAGATGTCTTTTATCTTATACCGAAGTAGATGACTATCGAAAGGAGAAGTATTCGCTTGTGTTATGCATCTGAAACCTGAAATCATTTCTTTCTTAATGCTAAGATTAGTTTCGATTTTATTAACGACGATATTTAGTGAACTGAAGTGGTTTTCCTCAGTGATCTCATACTAAGTATCAAATGGATTTATAATATTAATATTAAGCATAATATATATTATTTTACTTATTTATTTTCTTCCTCTTCTTCTTCTTCGTATTATTATTATTATTATTATTATTATTATTATTATTATTATTTGGAAAATGAATTTTAGATGATTAAATACTATTTATCATTAAATCAAATTTAAAATTTTCTTATTTAATATAAAATTGTGGTAGAATATGCTATACCAGATATTTTTGAATAAATGTTAATGGATAATAAAAATATTTTCCGAATTTTCCACGAGCTATATTTGCCACATAATCAAGTAATGAATATCCATGTGAAACCGTAAAAATTAAAGGGAGTATCGACATCTAAAACAAGAATATATTAAAATATCGAAATGGTTTGGTATCCAGAAAATTATTATCTGCCAACATTAATTATTTATTACAACGCTCAAAGTTCAGAAATTCTTACAGTTTATTAATCAAAATTAAAATAAATAATTACATTTTTTAGCAATTACTAAATAAATATTGTAAATTTTTCAAATTTCGGTACTCTTCCTTTGAAAAGGGTGTATAAAAAGGTTCACAAAAACTTTATTGTGAAGCTTACAAATTTTACAAAATAACTAAATGAATGTAGACAAGATCGAATTTAAGTATCAATGTGTTACTTGATTTTTCAACAGCACTCTCGTGATACCTCTTTACTGTATCTATGAACTGCAACTATAAGGATCATCAGAATTGAAAAACATTTAGAGCTAAGCTGATAAACAAAAGGCAGAGTCCAATTATTTACTTAAATTATAATAAAAATGTATTATTATTTATTAAATCCTCTTGTAATTGGATGAAGCTTGTTGTTTGTATTCATTGTTAAATTAAATATTGTTTTTTGTCTTCTGTGAATTTTTTACATTTTTAAATATTATCTTAAATATTTTCTATCTTTAAGTATTATTTATAAAAATATAAATTAGAAATTTAATTTTGTTCATTATATTAAAAATCATGATTAATGAGTTATTTAAATTATTATTTTTTTCAATTTTATTTATGTTTAATTGACAATTTTTAAAAAGATAAGAATTTTATATGAAAATATTGATTTTGGAAAGTTATTCTAATTTTCCTTTGAGCTTGAGCATACAATAGATAAAGAAGAAGCTCGAACAGTTACTAAGAAAATCGAAGCGATTAAGGGTTTTGAAAGTTCGAAATTTCAATCTTCCTGGGAATGTAATTATTATATTATATTATAGGGGGGCGCGAAAAAAGTGCCGTTTTAAAAACAAAAATGAAGATGAATAAAACAAAATGAAAAATTCTTTTATTTTCATTAGTGCTTATTTCATTTGTTTAAAATCAATAAATTTTTAAAAAATAAAGAGGTGTATTTAAATTAATGTTTTAGATATGACAGAAAAAAATCAATTTTTTCATTTCTATAATGATACGTAATGGTCATTCTGCCGCACATGCCAATCGATATTTGGTAAATGCATGGGGAGAAGAAAATATTGTTAAGGAGAGAAGAGTTAGATAAATTCCAGCGGAATTCAGAGCAGGCAGATTAAAGTTAAAAAGAACTGAGAGCTCAGGAAGACTAAAATCATTTATCCTTGATAAGAACACCAGTTTCATTAAAAATTTGGTTGATGAAGAAAATACATGATCCTTGTCAAATTTGGTCAGCCCAACAAATATCAATAGAAGGTAAATTCAAAGAATTCTCCATGACCATTTGGATTTAAAGTCAATAATAACAAATGAACACAAAAAAGTCACCTTAGTCTTTCTAATATAATTTCTCAGGTGCTCTCAAAGCGAAATGCGAATAAGAACGTATACATAACTAACGTAAAAAGGATTTGGAGCTTTCTCCTCTTGTCCATAATAAGAGAAAGTGGGTATCTTTAAATGGATCGGGTGAATCTTCACAGGTCATGGTTCCACGAAGAAACAGTATGACGAAAAAGTTTCATTTGATACAGTGTGCATCTTTGATGCACATTTTACTTTGAATAACTAGAAGATTGTCAAAGCATCAATTCTAAGAGATACATTGAATTTATGCCATTTGAAGCTAAGAATAAGTGACAGACAAAATATATGGTGGATCCACAATAATGCTCCTCCCCATAGATTCATCCAAATATTCAAAACAAATTCTGGACAAGCCTAAAAGCATGTTAATTTTTAAAAGATTTGTATTTCATTTAAAACTAACAGTGTTTGGTCGTTACTATGCAGAGATTCATTTTAGTATGTTTATAGATACAATAATAATAAATTTAATATTACAAGAGATTTACTAATAAATATTCTAAGCAATCAAGAGCCTTAGAAGAAATGTGTGAAAACAAAAATAACAAGTACCTATGGTTTGATGGTTGAGAGAATGCAGTTTGCGAAAAAATATTTATATATAATTCTAAAATATTTTTCTAATATTTTCTTAGTCTTCATTGATTTTCTGGTATTTTATCAAATTTCATTTTCCAGATACTTCAGTGACTAAAACGATTTATTGATATTGAAGCGAAAATATATCAATGGTACATAGATATCAATTATCGTACATATCATGTTTTTTGTGGTTCCATCAGTTTGTCATAATTTTGATGTAAATGAGTTGAGGAAGATAACACGGAATTTCTTATTTGGTTTGTAAATGTAGCTCAATTATGTACAAATTTATGAAGTTTTTTTTGTAAAAGTTCAGAATGAACTGAATTGTGTCACATTATATTATTGAACTAGTGATTAACTTGGTTGTTAGCAATGGTGGTATGTGTTTTTATTATCGTGTCCCTTGGAAGTGGCAGCGTTTTTCTGTGGTAATTTCGACTTGAGTATCATGCTCTATCTACATCCTTTTCTCCAGCTGCCTATTCCAAAGGGACAGCACTTGAATTTTAGTTAATGTTATAAATGAATTTCAATTAGAACTTATTTTTTTGTTTAGATAATAATTTAATTTTTCAAAGATGAATTAGCAGAACCTTTATTATTGGGTTTATTTAGTTCTGTTTTCATATGTCAATTATACAGGGTTTGTCACGTCATTTTTAAATTTTGTTATTTCATTTTTAAATGTCATTATATTTTCAACCCTATTGAAAATATGTTTTCCAAATGGAAACATTCGATAAGGGTAGGACAGCCAAAAAATGACAAAAATTAAAAATGACGTGACAAACCCTGTAAATTTGATGTCATACATACAATTATATAAGGAACACAATATGAATTTGCGTACCTTTAATATTCATTCATACATCAACTTATACAAAATTTACAATCTCTATTTTCAAAAAAGCGTTTATATTCCAATTTAATGATCGATTTCCAAAATATAATTTATTACTTTTCCCATTTTAATTTGATGATCCCGGGATGACCAAACTCTTTTGTTTATAACAAGAAAGTTCAGAATACTTAACATTGATTTTTGTAAAAGATGTTAATATTAATCAAACTTTATTCCTAGATTTTTTTTGCTCCAAGATTTATTTGATGAATTCCTTTACTGTTAAAATTGATAATTCATTCTTGTGGCCATTATGAACAACAAGGAACATCTAATACAGTACGTGATGCGCCCAATAAGCCAGTGCAATAACTAGGAAATCAATTTAATGAAAAACACTTAACTTTTACACAGTAACATATAAAATGTATAGACATCAATTTTCAACATAAGAGTCATTTACATCCACACACTTTTGGCAACTCTGGATCAGTTCAGAGAATGTACTTTCAAAGAAATCTGAGGACTTATCACGCAGAAAACTTTTCATCTCTTCTCTCAGATCAGAATAAATCTGGACGCCAGCTTATTCCCTCCCAATTTATGCCGGATTGCTTGTATGGTTCCTTTGCTCACATTAACAACATCAGACTGTGACCGTGTTGTGATTCGGCGATCTCCGAGCAGTAAAGATTTATATTTTTCTTTAATTTTGTCATAAATTTCACATAGGCGTCCAGTTCTTTGGTCATCAAAAACTGACTGTCTCCCCTGTTTAAACAATTCAATCCACTTGTACATTGTTCGGCATGAAGAGTCCTCGTCATATGTCTCCTACAATTTGAAAAAAATTTGATCATTTGAAACATGGCGTAATACCAGGAACTTTATAACGCTAGGATATTCCACGGCATCAATCATGACTTGCACTAAATTACAAAATCCTTCGAATGCCAATATAAACTGTAATGATAATTTTAAAAAAACTACAATAAAAATGCCATTGCATGACAAAATTAAATTTCCTTCCCACATATTGCACGGACTTATTTGGCTCATCGTGTATGTTTTAAAACGGTTACAGATATAATATATTTGATATGCAAATAAGTCTGTTCGGTTATTAAAATTAAGGTTAACTGTTGCTTATAGTTTTAAAAAATTAATTTTAATAGTCCTTTTAAAAATATCTTTATTCATATACCATAGAATATGTTTATGCTAAAATAATTTAATTTTAGAGAATTTTTAAACAAACATCATTTTGGATAAATATTGCTTACAGTTAACAATTTTGAGCCAGACAAGCATCCAAAAATTCTAAATCTCCACTGTATGGTTTTCCAGCTCAACAAGGTTAAACCCCATATATCTTCGGTCACCAGGAACAAAAAAATGTTTTGTCTTATCCATCATATTTACCGGACATGAATTCTACCGATTACCATTTATTTAGATTACTGTAAAATTCTTTGAACGGTGATGATGAGTCGCTTACAACACATTTTAATTTCTTTTTTGAAAAAACCCAAGGAGTTGTACCACAGAAGAATAATGAGATTTGTTGAAAGATGGTATTAGATCATTAATCAAAATGGACAAAACATAATTGATTAAGGTTATTTTTTCAACTAAATTTTGACGCTTATGCTTTCATAAAAACCAAACGAACTGCATTTACCAATCCAAGAAAAGAGATTTCAAATATAGACAAAATCACTTTATGAGAGTTCAAGAGTTCTAATTTTTAATTACTAGTGTCAAATGTGGTCTTAGAATCTCAGAAATCTAAGATAACAGATTATTAACATCGGCGTTACACTAATAATGTTTTAAATACTTTAATTTAGTTCAGATAAAAGTAATTTGATCAAAATAAAATTATTTTTACACAAAATCAAACTTACCCTATTATTTTGTAGTTTTTAAAATATAGTCATTTTATTATTTCCATTTGGATGTATTTAATGTTATAGTACTCTTCAAGAAATTTTGAAAAATTAGTTTTTTAAAACAAATGCTTTATATTTTTCAGCAAAAAAATCTTCGAGGTATGTTCAAATGCTGTCGGGGCTAAAAATGTTGTTTAAAGAGAAAGAGATAGTCATTTTTTGATCCAAGATCAGGACTTTAGGATAAATGTGGCCGAAAATTCCAGTAAATTTTTAACTATTTCTGAAAAGTGACCAAAGAGATGTGGGAACATACATTGCCGTGTTGGAACACAACACTCCAACTATTTACCAATTCTGGAAACCCGTTAAAGATGTTTAATTTTGAAATTTGTTGATAGTATACATTTGAATCAAATGTTCTGTTAGGTTGAAGTATAGAATGCCGTCATAATCTGACTTTACGGATAAATCAGGTGTTGATATTGTCTGTGTTAGTGGTGGCTAAAAAATCATTAAACTGCATAACAATTTATTAATTCAAACCGTTTTCTGTTTTGTTCAATTTGCTATTAAAACAAATTAAATTTTAATACTTTTCACAGATAAAATTTTCGCATTTAATTCGAATATTATGAGCATTAAAATTTATATTTGTTTTTATTAAAAATGTAATTTATACTTTTTTTAATTATTAAAATCTTTTACCTTAATATACTGCAAAAAAATTTAAAAATTAAATATGTTACTCAGATACTTTTAGATTCTCTTAGTCTGAGCTACCTCAGTGGGATTAGACCCAGATCTTTTACGTTGAACCATTTTCCTAACGGTTATCAAGAAAAACATTTTCAGAACAAAACTTTCTAAACCAAATATAAGAATTATATTCTGCTACTACATCTATACTATAAACTAAATATTTTTTAGATTTTTCTGAAGTAATTTTACCCTTTTTGAAGTTTTAAAATATGCTAAAAATGTCCATTTAGATTTTTATTTTCAAACGTGAACCTTACAAAGTTTATGCAACCAAACAAAAAAATTGTTGTTACAATATTAATGAGTTTATACTACTATAAAAAAATAAAATTTGTAGATTTTTGCAATAACAAGTCTCACAAAAATTCATTTATATCTTCTATAAGCATAAATTTCCTTACAAAATATTTATATTTTTAAAAATTAATATTTTAGTTCCGAAGAAAAATATTTTTTTCTAAATATTAATTCTTATATAAAGTATTATGATATAATTATACTACAGGGTTTTTCATAAATATGTATACTTGTTTAAAGCAAAAATAATCGGCTAATTTTTAACCGAATTTATTTTCTTTTTCCAGACATTATAAAATATTTATATTTTTCTAATGATTTATCTACAATAATATATAAAAAAGTTTCATGTTCATTACAAATTAAACAATTAATTATTTTTTATTTGTTTACATATTTATGAAGCACCATGTATATTACTATAAAGTATAATATTCATTTGTGAAAAATAATTTGTGAAAAATAATTTGTCGAAAATAATTTTCGCTTTGTTTTGGCAGGTGAAAATTATATCTTAACTGCAGAAAAAATTCTTTGAAATCGACTAAATCAAAATCATCATTTAATTCCGAAAAGCAGGAAAATAATAGAAAAGAAATACATTTTGTATAGTTACATAAAGTAATTATTGAAATCGGAGTAATTTAATTAAAAATTAATATTAGTTCTCATTGTCTACGAATAGCAGACTTCTCCCAACTCGATTCCAATCTTTCCATCTGAATTGTCATCAATTATCATTCCAATATCTTTAATTGGAAGTCTTGTAGATTTCCCTTGAATTTCCAAAATTGTTTCGGCTTCACTTGATTTTTCATACTAATAACGAAATTAAAATCTAAAACAAGGGAAAAATAATTGCCATACTTGGCATTCATCTTTAACAACTTTGAACAGTCTTTTTGGATGTCGCATACTTAGGATGGTGTCGTCATCCCCCAAAATTTGAGTGAAAACATGAGATAATTTTCCTTCTTTATTTAAAATAATTGGGTGGTTTATACAAATCAGTGTAATTTGTTGGGTCGCAGCTTCGCTAAGAACTTTCAGATAAGAAAGTTGATGGTTTTCAACGTCGTATTCAAACTAGAGCAATTTTAATATTTATTATCGGTGTGAATATTAAATAATCAAAATTAATATTGATATATTGCTATTATTGATCTAATAATATTATTGAATTGATGAGTTTTATCAGAATTTCAAACTAATTAAAATTAAACTCTTCTTTGACTTTGAGTAACTTATTCTTTTCAGTTTATATTCATTTAATAAATTACTAAGTAATATTAATTATTTTATTTAATAAATAATTAAAAGTTACTTCTCTTAATTTAATAATTTTTTTATTGAATTTCAAAAACATACAGTAAATATTTCAATATTTAAGTAAGTGATAAATAGCTACTTAACACTAGAACATCCAACGTATCAAAATTGACTACTTTTTGATTTTAACACGTTGTAAAAACTATGATTTTGT
>JBBMKC010219032.1:0-12388 GCA_037834085.1 Bipalium vagum
GGTGGAATCATAATCAAATTAGTTCAGTGAAATAACATTGTTTGTAAAAACATACTTGAGTCTATTTCAATGGCCAGATACTGTAATTTGAACAAATCATTTTCAATTTGTCTAAACAATAATTTGATTTTAAATTTTAAAAACTCATAATTTATTATTTGACATATGCCGAATTCAAATAAAGGTAAACATTCAAATATTCTAGATGGAATGAAATGCATAGAAGAATTTTAAAAATGTTATTTCCGTACAAACAGCAGCTGAAAAATGGGATTTCAATTGGTACTGTATCTGGAAAAAAACAAGAAAAAGGACCAAATTGCAATCAGACTTTTGAATAATGAAGCATTTATAACAATTCATTATGCAGTATAACTGAAAAGGCAGCTATATTTGATGTAAGAACATATAACTGGTTTACAATAGCCAGATTCAAGAGTATTCAGATATCTGATCCAATTATATGTGACAAGGCCAAGAGATAAACTAATTTTATCTATTGATAATTTTAAAACATCAAATGGATGGCTAGAAGCATTCCGTAAGAGACATAATATATCTTTTAGAGCACTGTCTGGTTGAATGGTAATCAAATCAGTATCGCATCAGAATACTGATTGCGACTGATACATAGTAATCCGTTGATTATATTGATCAAAACTTTCTCAATGCTGAGACTATTACAATTGGGAGTAAAACAAAAAATAGAGTAATGCTCTAAAAACTTCTACAGCATCATCTAAGGTTGGTCAATCGGAAAAGTCTTACTTTATATTTATCTTTAAAAATATCTTACTTGATGACTACCCTCGACCATATAAAAAGTATCATTTGAGAAATATTAATTTCTTTTTTTTTATTAATTATTATTTAACATTTTTTATTTCAATATATTCGAAAGTAGAGTTATATATAAGCAATAATACATGATATAAAAGTATTATCCTGTACATAATATTCCATAGTTAAATGTTGCAGAAATTGTATATTTGGGTCGTGCATCCGTAAAAACAAAGGCAAATATACATTTAAAATTTGCAATACCAATTGTCGCTGTAATGGGTATACTTAAGGAGTTGGGATATTGATAGTTTTCGACATACCTAAAGTTGTCTGTTATTAATGACAAGGTGTTTTTTGAGATATTTTCAGGAATGGCATTAGAAAGACATTTGATGGTCTGACCAAGAAAGACAAAATTTTTCTTCATACTTAAATTAGCTATCCATATCTTTGTTGGTAGAACTAAAAAGCATTAAAATCAATGTTCAAAATATAAAATAATTGGTTTAATAAATGCCCTAGAACAGTGGATGGCAACCTATGACACATGAAAACATCTCTGATGGCACGCCACAAAAGTTACAGTCTATCAAAAATTATTTCTGAAAAACCTTTCATTAAAGTTTAAGTAATTTTCTTTTAAGTTTTGTAAGAAATCTTTGGCAATGCGTACATTTTATTACACGAATAAGATTTTCTTTATATACAATGGTTTATTAGTGAGATGCCCAATGTGCAGCAGTTTTAATTTATCTGTTTTATCTGTTACACAAGTTCATTTCGGTTACTAACCACTGTTCTAGAAGTCAGTTATAATAATATTATATTTTCATTATTTGAATTGTTATTACTACAGTAGAGTTCGCCTAATCCGTATTCTTTGAGACCATAAAAATACATTCGGATTACACAAATTTCGGATTAGATAAATTTGATTTTAAAAATGAAAAAATACAATAATTGAATTGAATAAATGACAGCATAGATGTTTTTCTGGTCTTTATCAATTTTTTTCTACATCATTTGTTGGATCCAAGATCTTATCAGAATACATTTTTCTTCAATATATTTTCTTCAAGAATTTCAGCCAATTTACACGTGTAATATAATGTCCTTTCCACCAATTTATCCAAATCTTGTCAATTTCTCTGAGAGCTTTAACTTTTTTTATTTCTTTTGCTAATTCATATGCTTTTTTTTTTCAATAATCACCATTTATTGCAATATCATTCCTTATATTTCGGGTATGAGAGAACCATGTTAAAAGTGCTTTTGATGTTAATCTATGTTTACACTTTTTATTCTTTTAACAGTACCTATTATGCATTCATTGTTAATTAATTATTTTACCATTTTACGGTTTTCTTGCTTTAATAAATCACATAAAGTTGGAGCTTTAACTCAAAATTTCTCTGATATTGATTTAAAATCAATCTTACTTCCTCTTTCTTCTAGATTTTCTACAAATTTAATAATTTCATATTTTTTAGATAGTGAAATTTCTGTTCGATTTCATTTTAACATTCTGTCTAAAATACATGTATTTTATATAACAAAAAATATCAAATTCAAAAGTGTTTATTTAAAAAAATTTTTATATAATATAATTCCATATAATAACTTCGCGAACCTTTTTTTAGAAATAAAATTGTCTTTGGTTTTCCATCTATATAACTAATAATAAAATTAATAAATATTGAAGAATATAATAATATATTAATAATAATAATAACAAATTTATTAAAATAATATTAGTAACCATAATATAAATTTAAGGGAAATATTTTTCCTTTTTATCAATTTTTATTTTTACTCAAAGGGATTATTAAATCAGACACTTAATAATATATCATTAAATTTTTCTTTTTATTATATAATATAAGGAGCTTAATAAGAATTTGCAATAAGCAGCTGGTGCTGAGTAACTTAATTAATTTTTGTCTCTTCACAGTACTATCTTTTTATTGATTGAATAGGAGAAGGATCTGTGAGCTCCTAATATATAAAGAACTGCACTTTTCTAAATTCCCAATATATATTTTTTTTGTTTGATATTGGAATTCGCAAAAATGTTAATTAAGATCTGACATTTAAGGATTTTTATGTCGATCGGGTTCCATAATGCTCGACAGTTCACTACTGACCCGCAGGGAACTCGTGGTTAGTTGAAGAGCCTGGTTCAAGTACTATTCAGTGTGAATACTGTTTATTTGTTATTTTGTTTTCGTTGTGTTTTCTATTTAATTCTCTTGAAATTCTTGATCAATTAACTATAGTATGATTACATTTTAATAATCATTCTACATTACTTATTGTATTGCGTATTTTCATTTTTTTATCTAATTGGTGGGGTAGTAAAAGAAATTAGCCTGACGTGTGAATGGGAGACGGTGAGCGCTATCTTGAAGTGTTGACATGTAGTGATTGTAGCTCAGGGATTCGTTATGTTGCGTGACTAATATTGACAATTATTTATATGTGATATTGAGTATAAGCTAAATAAAACTCGATTTTGTCAACTTACTTGTCATATGGTACCTAACCATACTAAGTTAGATTTAGAGTTATAACAATCATATTTTCTTTTATTTTGTTTCATTTTCATTTTATTTTGTTTCAACGAAAAATATTTTTTATCAAAATTACTGAATTAAATTTAATTATAATTTCATCCAAAGTACCATGAAAGATAAATTGTCTGTTAAATTGAAATTCGCGGAACTTCCCAACGCTGCAAATTAACTCTACATCATACATTCCGTAAGGAATGAAGTTGACACTCCGCAAAACCGTCCTCTCATTTACTAATTCCAGATATTTGGTATCTTTGGTGTCCATTTTCCAAAAGCAATGGCTATGATTTTCAATCAACTCTTTCTTAGGTCCTCCGAGCAATATTTTGGTTGATAAAGATTCACCATTTAACATTGAGTTAAAAGAAACATTGTAAATCTCGGAAAAGGAAGTAATTAAATATACGATATTAAAGGTTACTAGAGAAAATGAAATACATTTAAATATATCTATTCTTGATATAAAGAAAAAATGTAATTTAAGCAAAAACCATAATAAAAGAATATATTATCATAATAATTATAGTAATTTTTTAAAATTAGAGACAATTTAGACAACTTCAGAATTAGAGTATAGAATATTTAGTTATATATATATACAGTTATATATATATATATACAAAAAGTATTTGTACGATCACTTAATTTCTAAAACAGTAGATTTATTTCTGCCACAGTTCTCCACCAATAACTTTTCCATCGCTTTCAAAAACATTAAATTGCTTTCGTCAGACCAGAGGACTGTGTTCCAATCTATGTGATCACTCAGAAAGGTTCTGACCCATATTTTCTTTATCTTTTCTAAATCTAAGTTTTATTATGAAAAAGGTGATCGTACGAATACTTTTTGCAGGTACTGTATATATCCGATTTATAATTGACATTTCCAATTTATCGTACATCAGACAGTTTAGTTTATAATGATTTATTTAGTAAACCAAGGCTATTTACCATCATTACTGTTTTGTTTTTTCAATTGATTATTGATCACTTTTTCTTTTTGAGAAAAAATATGGTCCACTTTTGATTTTTAAGATTTTTTTCTTTTGGTCATTCTGAAATCCAGGCTAGTATGAGAATAACATACAGGTTGACAATAAATAACTCATCTTAAAGATCTGCCACATGATATCGTTAAAAGTAGGGACCAATCTTTGTCTCAACCGGAATTCAACCCAATTCCTTTGTCAACCATCAGTTTGTACTACTGTTACCTCGACTCTTCCCAGTGGTAAGGCATAGAAGAAAACGCTGACAACTCGCCTATACCTGTGCTACCTTCTAGACTTTGGATTCTTGTATGGGAAACCACAAATAGTTGCTACAAACTCCATTTTTCAATAACTTCTAGTTCAAAGTTTGATTGAGTTTGATTGAGTTTGATCAAAGATCCAAATCGTATTTGAGGCTTGGTTCTGACTAGCAAAAATCTCGTCACCTTCAGCTCCTTGTTAGAGTTAAAATCATGGACTCGAGGCCCAAAAACTACTCTTCCTCTCCAACCATATATTTTTCAAAATAATTTACTTGTAACTTTCATCAAATAAAGTATCATTTAGAATCTAAATTTTAGATCACGGTTTCCCAACCTGTGGATCGCAACCCCAAATGGGGTCGATAAGCATTTTTTCTGGGGTCACCAAAAATTTATTTGAAATTTTAAAAATTTTAAGTTATTTAAATTTGCATGTTTGTGTTTTATTATTCATTTTGTAAAGACAATATTTCAAATATTTTAGGATTTTTTATTATCATGAAAGTACATTTAGTAATTAAAAATTTTATACTAAACAGGATGTCGCCTTTTTCCGCAGTCATGAAAATTATTGTAAACAAGAAAGAATAGACCAAACAGGAACATTTAATCAAGAACAATCATCAATACTGCAGGCATCATATGAAGTCGCATTGAGTATTGCCAAGCATAAAAAACCTCATGCGATTGGAGACACTCTGATAAAACCCTGCATGTTAAAGATGCAAAGAATATCCTTATCCAATAATACTATTCAAAGGCGTATAGCTGTATTTCTAAAGATGTTGAAGAGCAAATTTTGATGGAAATGAAAATTCATCTTTATTTGCATTGCAGGTAGATGAATCAACGGATATAATTTCATGTGCTCAATTGCTCTTCTTCGTAAGGTATATTCATTTAAAAGAAATAAAAGAAGAGTTGCTATTTTGTAGCCAACTCGAATCTACTGCTCAAGGAGAAGATATTATGAATAAGATTAATAATTTATTTTTAATAAATGGATTGGATTGGGAAAATGTTTTTTGAATTTTTACGGATGGTGCTCCAACTATGCTAGGATTCAATTCTGGTTTTCAAAAGAGAGCAAGATATTATGCTACTGAAGCTAAAGGTTTACACTGCATGATTCACCGATATGCTCTAGCTTATAAAACTCTTCCAACTCCAATGAAAGAGGCACTTGATTCTTTGATCAGAATGGTAAATTACATAAAATCTTGATTTCTAAACAGTCGTCTTTTTAAGCAATTATCCAAAGACATGAACTCTGATCACGAGGTTCTTTTTTATTTCACTGAAGTGCGATGATTATCAAAAGGAAATATGGTCGGTCGTTTTTATGAGCTGAAAGAAAACATCAAAATATTCGTGGAAGTACAAGAAAAATATGAATTTACGGCATATTTTGATGATCAGTATTGGTTGTGTAGAATCACTTAACTATCAGATATATTAGAACAACAAAATATCCTGAATCTTAGATTACAAGGAAGAGATTTAACTATTATTGAATTTCAAGACAATCTTAGAGCATTCATAGCCAAACTGCAAAACTGGCGAAATAAAATGGATACAGTAATGTTTGAAAAACTATCCAGTATAATAGAAGAATTTAAATGCGAAATAAATGTCCATTTAAAAAAACAGATCACAAAACACCTTCAATATCTTGAAAATGAGCTTGTGTATTATTTCCGTGAGTTGACTAAGGAAGAAGCTTTACTAGTACAATATCCATTTTCTGATTCCATTGATATATCCAGTATTCCTGATGATGTGCAAAATGAATTCTTGGACTTTCGGAACGATTCTGCGGCTCGCCACTTATATGACGAAAATCTGCTAACTCAGTTCTGGTGTGCTATGTATCACTCATATCAAAAAGTCACAATGATTGCGTTTAGAATTTTACTTCCCTTTGCTTCAACATATCTATGTGAGAGTGGATTTTCAACACTTCTGCAATTGAAAAGCAAAGCAAGAAACCGACTTAATGTTTATACCGAAATGATGTTGGCATTAACATAAACGCAATCACGTATTTTAAAGCTAGTCAATGAGTTACAATATCAAAAGTC
Organism: Bipalium vagum; assembly: GCA_037834085.1. NCBI lineage: Eukaryota > Metazoa > Platyhelminthes > Tricladida > Geoplanidae > Bipalium > Bipalium vagum. The sequence continues at coordinate 6,693 of JBBMKC010219032.1, forward strand.
TCAATAAGATTTGGTGATTGAATAAATGTTTTGTTATTAATAATAAATTATTAGTAAAATTAATTTTTATTGTATTTTATACAATAATATTGTATATAGTAGGGTCTCCAACATTTGTTTGATTCAAAAATGGGGTCGCGATACCAAAAAGGTTGGGAAACCCTGATTTAGATTATGATAACTTTATTGTTCTATAAATAGCTTATTAATTTCAGTAATATAGAATTTTGGATCTTCAGTGTGGATAAAAACCATTAGTCATTTAACATATTTATAAAAACTAAATTAATCTTCCATTGAAATATTTCAAACCATAGAAAGGCTAATATTTTGTCTATGTAAAACATGGAAGACATGAATGATAACATTTTCTAAATCCAGCTTCTGTAGATTAAGAAAAAATTGAAAATGTGACACCGAGACTCATTCTTTGTCTTTTGATTAGGGGAAGCCATTTAATTCCATGCTTTTATTAATCCCTTAGACTTCAGTGATATTTTCGCTATCCGCTTTTGCTTTCGTCTATTTCGACAGTCTTCCCAAATTTCCTTAACCTTTCTTTGGACATTATCATACTACTTAGTAACGTAACACAGAAGTAAAAGAAACAAAATCTAATTATAAAATAATGACATTTCTGTTTTCAGATAGTTGGGTAGTTTTTAATTTTATAATTTTTTTAGGTTCAAATTTAGATGAACCCGCTTCCTTAATTTACATTATTCAAGGTCACATTGAAGGTTTTTCATTATTACTATTTTTACTTGACCAGTTTTCTTTTTTGCATCTTTTTTAGAAACATCTATGTTTTTCGTTTTAAATTTAATTTTACGACATTACCACATATACAAATTAAATGTGGTTTTAAAACCACTTTATCCAGATATTTGATTGCTCCTTTTTCTGATGAAAAGATATTTTTAATGCATATTTTATAAGTATACATTGAAACATTTTTTTCTGAATAGAATTTAAATTAAATTTTGGAAAATAAGCTAATTTATTAATATTTAAATAAACATTAATAAAGTGAATTTAATTAACTCGATAAAACAAGGAACCAACTAAAGTTTCTTTTTTATTCCAGAAACAATAACATTGAAACAAATTGATGACATAGCAACCCCAACTTTTTCTCCTCAGGAAGAATCAAGGCCCACATCTCTTAATTCCGCAAAAAAAATAACACAATTTAAAAAATTATTTCCACAAAAAATTTTTGTTTTAGTTTATTAATGAGATTACTTAATTAAAAACACAAAAACTATTTTTAAAAAAATTCGAGTATAGTTTACTTTTTTGAATTTTTTAGAATGGTTTTTTTTAATTAATGACAATGTTTTAGATATGTTTGAGATTAATCTGGTAATCATTGCAGTGAACCATTTAATTTGATCTTCACTTTGAGTATATGCCAGATTATTCAATACCGACTGAGAACTAAACTTTCTCATATCTGAGTGCTTACGCTTAATAAAATTTTTCGAGGTTCAACAAAAACTCAAATTTTTCATTAAAAAAATCCATAGATAATCTATCTTGATTTATTGAACAAATACAGTGGTAAACATTCGTTTAAACACAGTTAAAATAATTCAAATTTCTTTAAGATATAAAGTATATTATAATTAAATTTTAATTCATCACAAAGATCTTAAATTAAAAGATGCATATCAAATGTTTTTGTTATAAGTTTCGTAACATAAAATCGTAATCATTTGATAAAAAAAATTAGCAACAAATTTGTGAAACATTCGTTTAGACGCAGTTCTATTAAAACTGTTGCATTAATCAGAATTTATTTCATTTTGTTTAAATAATCATTATAATTTCAATTTTGAACTATGTAAATTTATAATATTTGAAAAATAATTAATTTTGCTTCAAATCTTTTCAGTATATTACATATTATATAATATATATATTATTTTTTAAGTACACGCTTTTTAAAAAAAAACATTTTCGAACACGCAAAATTTTATTTATACTATTCTCTTGAAACATGTTTCGATCTCTTCATTAGATATAAATTAGATTTAGATATAAAATTTGAGTAATCAACAAATTCTTAATAATTCAAAAATAATATTACACAGACGTCATTTTATTTATTTTAATTTCACAAATAAATTACACTTACGACACGTTGCAGAGGAATTTGCTAAAGGAAAACAATGTTCCTTAAAAGAGGTGCAGATATGTCTATTTCTGTTATCGTCCAAGGAACAAGGATTATGAAATCTACAAAGAGTATAGGCAACCTTTTCCGTTGTCCAAGAGCGATAAAAGTCATGACCAATTGCATAAGAATAATAATGAATTACTGGTTCATAATCTATTAAATTATTAATTACAACATAATTATTAAAAAATAGTTATATATCTGCAAAAAATTAACTTTGTCAAACTAAAAACTTAATCATTGTGATAATGGGTTATGAGTAGAAAATTAATTCTGTTTTCACCTCTTTGGTTATTTTTAACTGATTATCGTTCTTCCAGTTTGAGAGTGTTTCTGTTTGTATTTAGTCAGCTATTTTTACTATTTTCTGGTTATTGCGAAATCTGATTAGATAAAAGTTAAAATTAACTGTTGTGATTCCAGTGATATTGTACGCATTTGTTTGATACAATAAAAATAATTAAGTTGATTCTAATGTTCAAAAAATTTATTTTGGTATTATTTTAATAAATCTTTTCCTTAAATAGACTAACTTTTTTGACTGTTTTTATTATTCAAAATTTTTAAAATTTCTTTCCTTTCTCATCAAAAATGAGAACTTAAAAAACTGTCTATTTTATGAATATATTAGAACATTTAAAAGGAATTGCATCTGACCCAATGTTTCTGAATTCATTATTTTAATTTTTCATTGTTCAAACTTGTTTTATTTAACAAAAGCAATGCGACTTATACTTTTTCACCAATTTTATCTTTCATCAACATTTACAATTTTTGTTATTTTATAAAAAAATAATATTTTAATTAAAATACGTACGTTCAGCACAAATTTCGTTCCCCTGGTTATCACAGTGAAACTTGTTTGGAACCTCGGCGCAATGCTTCCAACATGAAGATTGATAATAGTTAGCTTGACATCTCGGCGTAATAGCGTGGGTTGTATGAGAACGAAACTTTGGATGGTATACATTAAAAATTTTGGGTTTCCCAATTTCATTAAATTGTAAATATTCGACAAATTCCGTTAATAAATGATACCCAAATATTACTTCACGCTTCGCTAAAACATATAGACCAACAATCTAAACGGATATTATATGGGATATTATATCATATTTCCTTTCATTTACTTTGTAGTACATGTCCGACATGAAATAGTTTGGAAAGTATCCAAATGCTTTTTCTGAATATTTCATATGTTTGGTTTTGGAAATATCAAACCCTTTTTGTCTCCTGAATATTGCAGTCAAATAATTTGGAAATTATGCAAAAGTATAATATACATTTCTGTTTTATAGTCTTCATCTATCCACCACTTATTAAACAGTCTAATAATGTAAAATATTTTATTCATTATTATTTTATTTAATATAGAGACATTCAAATGAATTCCTTTTGTTATGAAAGTCAGACTTCAATATGAATATATTATGTTGGGACTTAAATGATCCTTTTACTTTTGTTTTGTTTTGTTCATGTCACATCTGTAACCTTATCATTTGCATGAAAATGTTCCTTTAACATTACGTCAGTGTTCAATTTCTGCACTCTTATTTATTTTAAAAAAACTTTTCGATAAATCTTTTGTTTAATTCTATCTTTAGAAAAGATTCACTTTATAAATAAATAAAATCATAAATTATTATCCGACTGGTGCAAAAATTATCGTTTGTCATTTATTTAACTTTAGAAATTTAAGTACACGTTGTTTAAACAAATACGTATACGCTCCAACTAATTATTGCCGCACCTTGAAAATATAATAAACTTTAACTAATTTAAATTGAAGTAATTTTTTTATTATTGTATTATGCATGAAATATTTGTAAGATTTTAAATAACTTTTGGCTAACTAATCAACTATTTACTTAACATAAAACTGATTTGTTATAATATATCAGATAATTAATTCCAATTAATTATTGCCGCACTAATTTAAAAGTGAAATTATTTAAATCTAATTATATAAATTAAACGTTTGAAGATAAGATATTAAATGAAAGTGCTTCTGTCTGTCGAATACTAATATTTTATAAAAAAATTTATTTAGTAAGATGAGTAAAATTGAAAGATTAACCGACACCGAGAAGGGAATAATCTATGCCTACCACGACGCCGGAAAATCGAACAGATGGATCGGCACTAAGTTAGGGAAGAATGGAAGTAGTATAAGATACTTTTTGAAGAATAAAATAAAGAAAAGAAAACTCGGGGTCCTAAGGCGAAGATTTCCGCAGCAACGAAGCGTTCCATTATTAGAAATGACAGCAGCCAAAGCATATCATGTGGAAAATAAAAACGCTGTTCAACCTAAATTGGTCCGTAGAGAGTATTAAAAAGATTTTAAATAAATCTGGGATGATCCGGTATAAGAAGATGTTGGTAAAACCCCCTTTGAAGTCACAACATAAAATCAATCGTGTCTGTTGGGATAAAGAGAAAATGTCGTGGTCACCGAATGGAAAAAGGTCATCTGAAGTGACGAGAAGAAGCTTAATTTTGATGGACCTGGCGGTTATGCATATTATTGGAACGATTTGCGGAAGAAGGAGATATATTTTTAGAATAGACGCACTGGAGGAGGTTCCTTGTTGATTTGGGGTTGTTTTAAATACCACGGGAAGTCGACTCTCGCGATTATTATCGACAGTCTAAATCAATTCGATTATCAAATGCTTTTAGGAGAACATTTACTTCCCTTTATGAATAATTTTGGCGGAGACAAACCAATTTTCCAACATGATAATTGTCAATACCATGTTGCACGTTCCACTTCACAATGGCTAAAAGATAGAAATATCGATGTTATGTCTTGGCCGCCCTATTCACCAGACCTGAATACCATAGAAAATCTTTGGGGGATACTAGCACGTCGGGTATATGCTAATATGAAGCAATATGAATCAATTTCAGAGCTGGAACGAGAGGTAATTCGCTGTTGGGAAGAAATCGATGACAGCGTCCTGTGAGCACTGGTAAATTCTATGCCAAATAGAATTTATGAAGTGATTTATTCCCATGGAAATTCAACTAAATATTAACAATTGAAAAATAATTCAAAATGTATTTTTTGTTATATATACGTCTTTTGTAAATATACGGCAATAAATTATTGGTATTTTTTAGTTAATTTTTACTTTTTTAAAAGTATTTTTCATTATATTTTTTTGTAAATATATTTATTAATAGGATGGATATATTGTTATATTACTTATATATAAATATTAATCAAAAAACAAGTAAAATATTGTTTAATGTCCGACATCAATTTATCAAAGCAATCGGAGAAAAATGGTTTCATATCTTTATCAATTGCATAATAAATGAATCAAAATTTAAAATTAAAGAAATGAGAAAAAGACATCTAAAGAAAATTAAAGAATTAATGACAATGAAAGGCTATTGTGAATTTAATGTAGAGAATACCATCGTTAATCTTTCCGAATGTAAATTAACGAATGAAGAGAGAGAAATTCTAAAATATGGACCAAATCACGGTATTAAAGCAAACATC
>JBBMKC010219043.1:0-12388 GCA_037834085.1 Bipalium vagum
GGCTCAGTCACCAGATCTAAATATAATTGAGTCATTGTGGGCTGATCTGAAAGCCAGAGTTGCTAGCTGTAGACCGAACAATATTGAGGCACTTTGGAAGATTTCGGAGGAGCAGTGGGCAATGATTCCGGTTTCTAACATAAAAAATCTGTATAAAAGCATGTCAAGAAAGATTGAGAAGGTAATAAAAATTAAAGGCATGAATACAAGATATTAATTTATAGCTGTTGAAGTTGACTTCCTATTGAAATGTGTAACACAGCTGTAAATCTTAATAAAAAATATTTCTTTGTCTTACAATCTTGTATTCAAAATGACTATGAAAATCATGTTTTTGAAAAATTCAATTTTTCTACGATTGAAAAAATTTTTTTTTGAGGAAACATGTGTTTTAACATATTCTTCCATATATTTAAATATAAACTAAATTAAGGTAATTATAATTATATATTTCCATCATTTTATGCAAATTACAGGGGTGGCTCCAAACATATAGACTTCATTGTATATCAATTAATTATTTATTTCATTCATAAATTTTTATCAATAAAATAAATTTCTGAGTTTTTTAAGTTTTCAAATTTTCATTTAAAATTTTTATATACATATATATATATAGACGCATTTCAATAATTTTGAACAATTTTTTTCCAAACATTTTTCGAACTATTATCAGTTTATCATCAGTTATTCATATTTAAAACAACACAGTTTATTTATCTAAAAGTCGGTCTAATTTTTTAATTTAAATATTTTGTAAAATTCTGAATGCTGAAAATTATTATTTCTAATTTTTAATGAGTTCTTTTCTTTTTTTTAAAATTAATTAATCTGAGAAAACATTGACGATCCATTGGCTTTTACTTTTCATTGAATATTGATCTCCGGTTGCCGCTCTTTTATTAAAAACGATTTGCATATCTTCCGTTCATCGTGGTTATCAAAATTAGTCATTTCAGTTTTAGTCATTTTATAGATAATTTCGTCATAATTAGTAATAAATACAAAAATATTATATTTTAAACTTTATTGTTTTAATTAAACAATAAATAGATACCAAAACTGTCAAGGTCTTTGACCAATCCAATAAAAATGAAACATGCCTAATTCGATAGATCACTATCAAGTTTCTATAATAAAGTTTTGCTATATCTATCTAGGAAACATTAAGGTTCAAATATTTCAAAATGTGAATAATTATAAAACCAAATATTTGTTCAAATATTTCAAATATACTCCTCAATTTTTATATATCGTTGTATCCGTAACTCCTCTCAACCTTTTTGAATCAAAACACCCAGCATAATACCGTATTCGCAACCTTAAGAACTGAATCAAACTCCTACAATAAAACTTTATTTGAACAAAACACAATCACAGTGAAAAATAATGACCACAACGACAATCCACTTCTTTAAATCACCCTTTGATCAATGAGTCCAATAAATAAAAATCTCACCAACAATAGTGTTAAAAATAAAAATAAATAAATACTATTACTGTTATAATAAAAGAGAAGAAAGCAATTATCACAAAAGAGAGAGTCGAGAGTTAAAAAAAAATAAAACGGTCTCAGCAAGAGCTACAATGCGTCCCCAGGTCACCCTATAGGTCCTTCTCAGGTCACCTATGGGTTCCCAATCTCGCTTGGTTCCCTTGTAGAATCTTCCTGCGAAGTCATATCCCCTTGAAAATACCTTGAGGTCTTGTCTTCGGATCGAAGTCTTTCCCTTCAATTGTTGTTCCCCGTTGTCGTATCCTCTGTTTGCGTATTGTCCTCCGTTGTCGTATTCTCTGTTCTGTATTGTCTAGCATTTTCCTTTTTCTTTTTTTGTCTTTTATGTTGACCGCTGGGTTATTAATTGGAATAGCCATCTCTTTGTCTCATATTATCAAACTCCATGTAATACAGAAAGAATAAAATGGTATAAATAATATGAATATAAATGTAATTATAATGAATAAGATATGACAATGAAAATAAATAATATTGAAATGTTTGAGAAAATGGTTTACGAATAAATGTATATATGATTGATTGTAATGATCAACATGAAATCGATTTAAGAAACCCATGGAAAACATTTCCATTTTATATTTCTTCACAAGATAACAACAATCAGAATATCTCTATTATTTATGAAAATCAGTATATTTAATTAAAGATTTTAAATCATGAATAAAAGAAAAAATTGGATGAACTTAATCCAAATAAATACTAATAGATTTGCTTATGAAAAACATTAACTTTTGCATATTTAATAAACCAAAAAAAAATATTTTTTCTAATCCAGTAACAAAATTAAATTTCACAAATTATAAATATAACTTAAGAATACCATTCATAATTTATATAGAAATTTCAATGTCGAATACCGAATATCGAACATTATATACCAACAACTTTAGCCATTTTCCAACTACTATAACCTTTTTCAATTTTTGGTTGATAATTGATTTTTCATTATATTTTGCAATGTGTCAATTTTTTCTTTTTTCAATTTTTAGATTTTTAAAATTTTCATGATTTATAATTGTACACATTATCTATCAATCTATCTTTTTATTTTTTTAAAGATGGAAGAAAAAAATTTTTGTGAAGTTTGTAATAAAAGTATTTTAAAATATAATAAGAGTAAATAAATTAAGAACAAACATCAATTTTAAAAACAGTACAAATAAAAGACTAATGAAAAATTAAAAGAAAATAATATTAATAGCACCGAATAAGCTATTACAATTAAAAAATAATTAGAAAAATGTAAAACAGGAAAATATCGAGGAGAATTATACTAAAGATCCTTATACCCTTTTTAAAAAACCAAATCTTGGATAGCACCTGGCACACATTGAAAAATGTTTAGAGAATTATGAATAAGTTTTAGAAAAAAAATATACCTTCAATTCCAAAACAATTCCATTCCAATAAATATAATTGATCAAGCAGCAATAAAACATTATGTAAAATATATTTCAAGAGATGTGGAAATGGTACATGAAATTAATAATATTCAAAATCCAACTCCAAAAGAAAAACTTGAAAGAATGTTAAAAAAATTAATTATGAAAGGAAAAGTAGCTTTAGGATTAGGATAAGGAGTAGCAAGTAAAAACGTAGCTAATGACAAAAATATTTGAAGGCAAAGAAGAATTAAGACCAGAAAAATAAAAACCAATTAACAAATAAACTTCATAAAGATTTTTTAAAACTAAAACAGTTTTAAAAAGTTCAAGTTGTAATAAAAATGATATTTAGAGTGCAGATTTAACCTTAAACCATCAGAAGAAAATCGGTAAAGTGAAGCGTTTCGTGAAACGAAGTTGATCCTCTTGAGACAAACTATAAAATGATATTGACAATTATGGATTTATATACTCGTTTCGCTTTTGCTGTTCCTTTAAAAGATAAAACTGGAAAATTTATAACAGATGTTTTTGGTGAAATATTTAGAGACTAACAAAGAAAATCCAAAAACTTTTGGGTTGATAAATTTACTAAATTTTACAAAAAAACATTAGAAGATTTTTATTATAAAAATAAAATAGAAATGTACTCAACAGGGAATGAAGGGAAAGCTGTTGTCATTGAAAAATTTAATAAAACTTTGAAGAATATGATGTTTTAAAAATTTAAGGAAACAGAGGATTGGTTAACTTATTACCAAATTTAATAAATATTTATAATAATAAAATTCATAGACAGATTAAAATTACTCCTGAAGAGGTATCTAAAGATCACGCAAAGCTGCAAGGCCTTTACCCTATCCTTTTAGCATTTCCAGTGAACACGAAATGTTATTATTGTAAATGAATTGATATTAAAAAAAATTAATATTTAAATCCAGATAATGATTCAGATCAATTGTCTTGGTGGTGTGTTTGTTTGTGAGTTGGAGGGATTAATTTTTTCTGAATGGTCAAACGTCTACCATCAGTCATTGTTGATTTACTTAATATAGGATCCGCAAACAAACTTCGTTTTTAGAAAATTATATTTTTATTAATTATTATTATTATTATTATATTATAAAATGTTTTTGTAGTATAATAAATAATTTAGAAAAAAATCGAAGTTTTTTTGCAGACCCCTATAGAAAGAAATAACGGGAATTTATTTACTTGACCGTAGATATTATCGATTGCAACGATGAGTCATTGTTGTTTGTTCTGGCATTAAGAAGTTTATCTAAAATTGATGGAAAATCGAAATGTTAGTCCTTATCATATTTATTTGAATGGTTATTTCTAAAGAAGTGTTAACATTAAGGAAACACTTTCAGCTTTTTACCAAATATTGACTCTAGAAATATCACTGAATATAGACGAAATTCTAAGAAAATCTAAATTACAATGACTTTTTCCTTGAAAATAATAAACGAAAGCTGTCTCTAATATGCAATAATCAAAGTTTCCGTAATTCAAATTGTTAGTGAAAATTAATCGGAAATACCGGGATTCGAAACCGGGACCTTCACATGCGCATGCACTGCTCTGACCGCTGAGCTACATCCCCCGACCAATTTTCATACAATCTCATACAAATAATTACTATTTATATTCCTTGTTTTACAAAGATAGATTTTTTGATTTTAATATAAAAATATTATATAATAATTTCTGTTAATTATTTTAATGACATCTTATTTTAATGTTATTATATACCTATGAACAAATTAATTCTCGATTTTTATTTTGAAATGTTAATCGGTAATTTTAATTGCAATTAAAGATTTTTTTGAATGAACTTGAAGGTAAAAGTATTGTTTTACATTAATTAAAAAAACTAAGATTGAATTACTTGTAGTGATAAATAAATTGATTTTTTAGAAAATATTAATTTTGAAAAGGACAAAACATTTCTCGATGTAAACATTAGTAAATCAATTAAATCATTTATTACACAAATTGCCTTATTTATAAAGAACAGTATATAAAAGCATCTTGATTCCTTTATATATTTCTAAAATTCAATCCATCTTCTTTGTTTGGACGTATGTAATACTATCCACTATGGCCTTCTCTAAATCTGTCTTTTTGTGAAATGAAGGTCTGTCGTAGACAATGTCCGATATTAATTTCCAGACGTCTTCTTTGATGTTCAAATCTGGAGACTTGGCTGGCCATTCTAAGACATTCACATGGTTCGCTGTCATGAAATCTTTTACAATTTTGACTTCATGGACTCTGCAATTATCCTCCTGGAAGTAAAACTTGTCTCCAAAATTTAACATAATACGTGGCACAAGTTTATCTTGAAGCATGGCAATGTAGTCCACTGCTTTGAACTTGTTTCCAATTATTCTGTAAGCTAGCAGACTATTTGGGAATGTAATTAGCCATACCATAATACCGCCGCCTTTGTATTGCCTTCTTTCTCTAACTGAGGATTCACCCGGCATAACATACGTACTCCAATTGTCTGGACCGTGCATACTGAAGCGTTTTCCATCTGAAAACATAGTTAAGTTCCAGTTGTGATCTTCGATGATCCACTTAGAACACATTGCTACTCTTTGGTCTTTGTGCATCTGATTCAAAACGATCTGGTTCTTTGATCGCTTGTATTTAGCACCTATAGTTGTCAGGTATCTCTGTACTGTTTTCGTTGAAGCATTAATTAGGCAATCTTCTTTAATTTTTGAACTGCAGACTTTTTCCACAGAACTTTTAAAACGTGCAATAGATCGTTTTATGGATAGAGCAATTGCTTTTGTTATTTTCCTATGTCGTCCACAGTTCTAAGGATGTTTAATCTTCTTAAAGTTGCATAAATTTCTTGCTGCATCATAACTTATACCTAGGACATCACTTATTTCTTTAAAGGTATGCCTTTCATACTTCATAGCCTTGATTCGTTGTCTTAATTCATCGGATCTCATTTCACTAAAAAATAAGTTAAGATGAATTAATATTACATTTAAAAACTATCTACCAAGTATAATTTTGAATATTATGGCTTTAGTTTAAAAATCCAAAAGTTTTTCTTAAAAAATTTTTAAATTTTTACTCAAATTAGCTTTAATTAAACAACAATGATTAAAATAATGTCTCATATAGCAATTTAATTAAGAATAATTTCGAAGTATATTAATAACAAATAGTTAATAGAATTTCTTGATTCATATTAAAATTAAAAATCGAGAATTAATTTGTCCACTAGTATAACCATAATAAAAATTATAAAAAATTGAAAAACAAAAATACCACTTTTCGATATAAAAATATCATTTATTTTTTAGGTATGATTAAGAAACTTAAAGCCTAAACGTGTTTGCTATAGCTGAATAATTAAAGCATTCGGGTTGTCATAATCTTACTAAAAAGGGGGACCAGATAGAATTATGGGCTCGATATTGAGAACAGCGAAAAGTATATTATTCGAACGAGCCATTATTTTTTCAATTTGGATTCAGAAAAATTGGTTAATAATTACTCGAATATTAACAGATTTTTAATGTCTGGAAAATAATATAATTTTTCTCTATCTCATCAAATCTTTTTTGTGTCATATCTTAAAATTTCTCACAATAACTCAGTCATTATATTTATTTGATTAAATGATAAATTCATTGATCTTTTTATCCTTATTCTTTGTTTTAAATAAAATTGTAAAACTTTATCAAGTATAAAATAATTTGTTTTGTAAATTAAATCATTAATAATAATACTGTTTCATGTCTTTTACCTCGTTGATGTTTTTTTTACTTTTTTCTTACCCCTTTTTTATGGTGCTAGGAGTAATTTGAATGTTTTTGTTCCATCTAAGGTATAGTCTAAATCACACAACCAATAAACAGCCTTATCGTGATTTGAATATACTATGTTTGAAAAAAATCCTTAATATATTCATTTACAACTTCTGACCATAAAAGATTTTGATATCACATTCAAATATTACCCATCCATATAACTTGTTTTTATCTATATATAATACACAATTTTCATTAAAATGATTTATAATTCGTACTTCCTCTATTTGAAACTCTATTTACCATCACATGACGATATTATTTGATATATTGTTTATATATATAGTCTGTTAAGAAAAAAACGCAACACTAACAAATTTTAAATTTTCTACGTCAATAAAGATAATTAATAGCTAATATTCATACAGAGTATCTAATATTCTTATCAAAATTTAATTATTGTTTTACTTAATCAAAATAAGTTTGTTTAATTGCTTTTTTCAAATCAGGTAAATTAAATTTTGAAAAAAAGGAACATTTGAAAATAATTGTTTTAGATTTAAGAAAACATATTAAACTGTTATCATTGTTATTTATCAATAAATTTAGTCAAGTAATATGATGAAACAAATAGAAGAAAATCAAAGATCGCAAATTTATGGGATGTTCTTGGCTGGAAAGTGTACACGAGAAATAGCTAAATTTTTCAACATTTCTCTCTCTACTGTTACTCGGGTGAAAGCCAAATATGAAGCGTTTTATACTTTTCGTCATTTGTGTGGAAGGCCTTCTATTTTAACAAGCAAGGTAGTAAAATCAATACAAACTGATATCGCGTAAACACCAAAAACTTACCTTAGTAATTAAATGTCAAAAAATAAAACTGGTATTAATTTATCTCATGTCACAGTGAAAAAATGTTTAAATTTGATTGGTTTCAAAGCATTTTCTCTAATCAAGAAAAAACATATATCTTAGATATTCTATCTCGAAAATTGATGAGTATTGAAGAAGTAAGAACATCGTATTTAGCGATGAGTCCAAATTTAGGTTGTTTTACTCGGATAAGAAAGCTTTTGTCTGGAGAAAGCCTGGAACCAGATTTAATCCAAAACATGGTACACCCACTGTTAAACACGGTGGTGGCAGTGTAATGGTATGGGGCTGTTTCTCATATCACGGTGTTGGAAGATTGGATTTGATCGATGGAAGAATGGATTCCGGTATGTATTGCAACATTTTAGCCAACAATTTGTTAGCTCCGTGTAAGAAAAGTGTCTTTCGGATTATATGTTTCAGCATGATAACGACCCAAAACATACCTCCAAAGTGATAAAGTCTTTTTAGAGAAGAAGAATATTAAAACATTATCGTGGCCGTCACAGTCACCAGATTTGAACCCAATTGAGAATCTTTGGGACATAATAAAGGTCTAATATAAGACCGAAAAGCATTGCAGATTTTAAAAAATCTAGTGCAAAATATGGACTGAAATTTCGGCAGATTTAACAATGAAATTGGCTATTGGTTTTAAAAATGTCTTGGTGTTGCGTTTTTTTTATTTTACTTAAATACCATTAATGAAAACTTTAATTGATGCAATTAAATGTACATTTGATCGTTAATTAAATTATATGATTATTAGATTTTAATTCAAAATATATATCCATAAAATTTAAAATTTGTTAGAGTTGCATTTTTTTCTTAACAGACTGTATATAGATATATATATTCGCTACAGGTTTAAAGAAAATAAAACACCAAACGAAGATATATGAACGGTATTATTTTTTTTCATGAAATTTTTATATAAAATCAGCAATTTTATGGACCACATGGTTATGCGTAATTTATTTGAAAATTAGTTTCATGTGTCTTTATCAAAATTATTGAAATGTTAAGGGTGAAAATTGCAAAAAACTCCATGTTTATATATTTTTATGACACACAGTGAACTTAAATTTTATGAAAATATATTTCGCTTTTAAAGTTCAGTTGATTTTTGTAGAATGACAAACTTCGTTAAGCTCTCTTTTGACAATTTTCAAACTTTCTAACCTTTTCATTAAATTACCACGTTTAATTTTCTCATTATTGGATACACTAAAATAAACACTTAGTTTCTCATCACTTATTAATAACTTCAAGAGCTCATTGTGTAACAATTTGCTATAATGAACAAACATGCTCAACATTATAAAATTTGGAACAACATCTCCCAGTCTCTGTATAACATTCTGAATAAAAATGAAACTATAAATCAGATATTACATGTTAAAATAAATGAAAAAACATTAAAGAAAAGTAAACTATTCAAATACATTTAATTCAAAAAAAATGAAAATAAAAACAGATAATACATGTGGTTTTTACAATCATTTTCAACAGTATGGACACGATTGTATGATTCTTATTTTTCTAATTTGCAAAAATATTGCAAATATAAAAAAAATTTAATTTATTATGCCTTTAAAAGTGCTCTACGTAAATTCAAAATTGAATTTTCTATTTTCAAAATTCAGCTCTAAAAATTCAAAATGCAGTTTAACATATCCAAAAAAACGAGTGAAAACCTTGAAATTACTAAATTTATTTTATACAGGGTGTTTATTATGTATGTTAACATATTTAATTTTAAATTAAAAGTTAAATAAAGGTATTACTAATTTGTTTGTATGCTTTAAAAGTTTAATAATCCATTTAGTTAATTTTAAAATAAAATAGCTTTGTGTTTTTCGATGGAGGAAAGAATTCAAATTTTTGTATGGATCCCCAAATTTGATAATTTTCAAGTAATTAGGCATTGGAAAAAGAAGTTTATCACTGCATCATCAAGTAGGCAAACAATTAAAAATATACTGGAAAAGTTTAAGAAGACTGAAAGTGTTCATGATAAAGTAAAATCCGGCAGACCTCGTTCCGTATTAACAACGAAAACAATTCAGAGTGAAAATTTTTTTTGAAGAATCTAGATATTTGTCAGTTCGGCAGGATGTTAGGGAACTTAACATGACTGTAAACAGTTATTACAAGGCAATTAATGAAGCAGGCTTTCGTTCATTTAAGCCTTTAACCGTAATTGAGATCAGCGATGACCGAAGAATGGAATTTTGTTAGACAATGATGGTACAATTTCTTGGTCATCAAGATAATATGGTAAGACGAGAGTAAGTTCATGCTCAATGGAGTTGTTAACTGCCACAATGCTGGAAAAGTTTTTATGGCCTAGAATAGCAAGAGGTCGTAAGTACTTACAACACGATTTGGCACCCGCGCACTATTCGCAAAAAGTTCCCAAATGGCTGGATTGGAAGACAAGATCCAATTGAGAATCTTCCTCGTGCGCCCGATCTAACTTCGCCATACTTCTTCTGGAGATACCTAAAATAAAATGTGTACAGAGACAGACCTCATACAATCGCTGAGCTCAAGGATAAAATCAGTCAGGTGTATAATGAAGTAGATAATGGAATGTGTCAGCGAGCATGTCTTAATGTACTGTATCGATTAAGCCATTGCCTAGCTATCAATGGGCATCAAATTATAAAATTACATAATGTATTTGATTTTAAATGTTATTCAAATAAAAAAGTATTACCTACTTTATATCTTTATTGTTTTAAAATATATAAAATGAAAGTATGTTAACATACATAATAAACACGCTGTATATAGAATTAAGCGCAATAATTTTAAATAAGAAAAAATAAATAAATGCTTAATTTTAAAATTGTAACATATGTAGTCTGTTTAAAATTTTCCACAATTCAGAAACTCGAGAACGTGAAATGATATTTGTAAGCAAATATTGCATACTTCAATACTTAAAAAATACCATAATTAATTTCCTCGAAAAGTATTATCTTAATCCATGAAAATCCTTTGATGTTACTTCAAAACAATTCTGTAATAACTTCATTGTCTTTTTCAGCTATATCATTATTGTGAAAATTGTAATTTCTTAATCCAATAAGTTTTTGTCTATTGGTTTAAAATCTTGATTTATTGTATTTATAATTTCGATTGTTGTAGTATGATTAGATTTGACCAATCCTGGTTTTGCAATTGTTAATTAGAAAATATCTTTAATACCATATGAAATGAAAATAGTAATAATGACAAAATTCATGGAATATACTTGCCTTTTCTTTAAAATCGGCAGGCAAACGTTTATTTCGTTCCATGAATCTGGTGCACAAGGTTGTGTTCCTGTGAAATTCATAATTCCCATTTCTTTAGCTAATGTATTGGCTTTGAGCCACATAGAGACTGTTGAGATGCTTCTACCGGGTGACCGCATTTCGTGGACCCAATGTTTAAGATCATCTTCAACCTTTTGCCATCTTGGAGTGTTTTCACGAAAGTTTTTACAAGACTTTTTGGCCTGTCTCAGCTTATCTTCTTGGTTCGTCCATCTTATAATTATTGACTCATCAATATTAAGTTCTGCAGCGGCTTTCCGATTTCCATTTTCTTAAATCGCTAAATCAATCGCTTTTAATTTTCATCCTGTGGTATATGATCGTTTTATGGCTAAAAATTGAAAACATTTATTATAACGTAAATTTGCTGTAAAATATAAACATCTCGGAAATAATTTGTAACATCGTAAAAAATGTAAATTATTATAATTGTATTTTAGACATTTTAAATGAGATGTTTATAGACCATTTAAACAAACGTTTTTATTTTTTATTGGAGTCATTAAATTTTAAGAATTTTTGATATCAACGTATAGGCCGCATCGAACTATAAGCCGTAACACCTAAATTATAATACATGTCAGGTTTTGGTTGCGGCTTATAGTCCGGCAAATACGGTAGTTATTTGTACTTATAAGATGTTATTTTATTGACAATATATGACAGATTATAACAGACAGAAAGCCTTCCAAACCGTTATCTGCACACTTTCGTATGTATCCACAGCGATCGATCACACAGCAGCTCGAATGACCTTTTTTAACAGTCCGTTTTACAATACACAATGTCTTTCACAATATCCAAAAGTGATGGAGCAGAATGATTGAAATCATTGACAAGTTTGCGAGCAACGTCATCTGAATTGTTTATCTAATAGTAGTACTTTACAGCAGCGAAGCGCAGCTATGTTAATAATCGTGCAAACATTTCTAAAATTATAACTAATCTAGATTAGCAGTATGAATCAAATTAGGTTTGCACACAGTGTATCAGAACAGTGTTCAATCACCGTGTTCAGTTAATTAAAACTCATCCTGCATAATATTATAGATCGAAATAAAAATAGTGTACAATCTGTAAAGCTATACAGGCTGCGTGCGATATTTTCGCAAATGAAATGAAAGAAGAAAAACAAGTATAGCTTTTTTATTTTTTATTATAAAAATGTAAATCTTTCATTGATTAGATAGTTCAAAGCACATTTAAAGGTTCATTCAATAAAACTTCCTTCA
Source organism: Bipalium vagum (assembly GCA_037834085.1). Taxonomy (NCBI): domain Eukaryota; kingdom Metazoa; phylum Platyhelminthes; order Tricladida; family Geoplanidae; genus Bipalium; species Bipalium vagum. The sequence goes on from JBBMKC010219043.1 coordinate 12,124, forward strand.
GTTGCGATTACAGCCTCAATACGGCCTCTGAACCTCTGGCATGCCTTGACCAGCACCTTTTTATCGAAATTCGTCATCACTTCTTGTATTTTAATTTTTAGAGAGTCGACAGATGTGTGGTAATGTTGCTTAACATCCTTCTCAACCATGTTCCACACATAATAGTCTAGAGGATTGTAATCAGGAGACCATACCTCTTTCTCCCACAACTCTGGAACATTTGCCTTTAGCCATATCTGGGTCGCTTTAGCAGTGTGAGCCGGTG
>JBBMKC010219054.1:0-12388 GCA_037834085.1 Bipalium vagum
TTGACTTGGGTACTTGAAGCAATGTAACAATCTCACATGGACGCTTTCCTTGTTTGTGGAGTTCTATAATTGGTAGTTGTTTGTTTGCCATTCTAAAAACAATGATAATTACGTTCAAACAAGATAAAACTTGAATTACAAGTAAATATATATGAAAATAAATCAATAATAATCAATTCAACATGATATTAGTTGTATTTATATCTGCACGGTTGTTACAAAAAAGGACGGGTTATTTCTGGTCACTCTGTAATTGGTAAAAGTATGAAATTGTCAGTTTAATATTTTATGTTTATCGTTAATTTGAAAAACCTATATATCAAAGTTTATTTTAAAAAATTAATTAAATCAATAAAACAATCTGATATTGATTTAAATATAAAACAAATGAATCCGCAAAGTTAGCTGTTTCATCGTTAATAAATGTTTCTTTTTTCTTAATAATAAATTGTTTTATCTCAATATTTTCAGAATAGAATAAAATGTATAGAGAAATTTTGAATCTGTTTTCTTTAAAAGCTTTCAGAAGCAATAAGGTGAAGACTTAATATCCATTTCGTTCTTTGCTTTTTACAGTAATTTCTCGACTATTACGGCTGACATGAAGATTTATATCAATTTGACATTGCCAGCCCCCTTGTCATCATGACACAATTGATGTAGAATTTTAATTAATTTGGGAGAATTTCATAAAATATCAGAGCTGGAAAATGTGAGAACAACTTCAAATAAATTAGATTTTTAACCATGCAAGGCGAATTCGGCGAAAGGGAGAAAAGAATTTTCTTGCAGTTGTAAATTAAAGGGAAAAATAAAGGGGGAAATAAAATTAGCCTTAGAGCCACTTTATATATTTTAAATGAATTTTTTTTCAGGAAAACAAGCATTTCTAAAGATTTTGTTTAAATACACTGAAGAGGACAAAAAATTTTAAATCTTAAACTTTGGTAATGATCATTTGATAAAAACTTTCTTCATAGTAATTTTCCGATTTTTATTTTTTGTAAACTTTAATTTTTTTTCTTTTTACGTTCTGAATAATAATTTTTTTTATTTCTTTTAAAATTTTATTATTAATAATTTTCATTAGGCTTTCATAATGATAATTTTTTAATTTTTATTAAAATTTCTTTTTTTTAATTGTTAGTTAGTTGAAAATTAATCGGAGATACCAGGATTCAATCCTTTCACGTGCACATGGACTGCTTTGAGCGCTGAGCTACATCCCCCGTCTAATTTTCAATTTATCTTAAATGAATTGTAACGATATTTATAAAATAACTTTTAAAGTTTAAATGTAATTTAACATTAATGCACTATTTAAAGAACTTAAATTTTAAAAATTTAAAAATACCTTTTTCTTGTCTATTTTGACGTAGTGAGGTTCTCCTTTGACAAAACTAAACTCTATAATAATATCATAATAGACAAATCATAAGACAAAAATATTTTATTCATGAATAATTTATTTAAGTAAATTTGAATGTAGGAAACCAGAACAATCTTCACTTAATTGTGCTCACCAATTCCGTTAGATCTTCTTCACTGTTAATATTAATTATCTCCGAAATTTAGATATAAATTTTCCTGTCAGGTCCGAGTTAATAACTCTTTCTATTTTCGTTACTTGCTTTTCTATGAACATGTCCGATTAGTTAATTACCTTAATTTTTAAAAATTTTAAAGTAAAATTAAGCAAATTACCTGTACTTTAGACAAATGTTAAAATATAAATGAAAACCTGTACATTATTTTTTAAAAACATTAATGCAATATTTAAAGGTCTTAAAATTTAAATTTAAAAAGTAAGCAAAAGTTTAAAATATGTTAAAACTATTTATAAACTAATATGTATTAAAGAGCACAATAATTAATTATATCATTAAAATCATTAAAAAAAATCAGTGATTAATATCTTCAGAAAGAAATCAATTTTGTTTCAATATCAGAAAATCAAGCGGTGAAATCGATCACAATTTAAAGCCAAAAGAACTAATAAAGGTTATTAAAAAATCTTAATGTCTGAAGATATCATTAATACCAATCACTAACAGTAAAGAAAAATTTTATTTATTTTCTTTTTAAAAATTGTTTTAATGATAATAATTTTTTTCAACTTTCTCCATAACAATGTCTCTTTTCTTTTCTCCTCGCGCTCAAAATTCCGATGTCGTTATTTACAGACAGCAATAAGATTTATTTAATTTTGAAATGTACAGTTGAAATTAAATTAATTAATTAATTAATAGACGAAAATTGGTGAAATGTGATTTGTTTTATTAAACTGAAAACTATTATTTCTTCTGTCAATAAAATGCATAATGTGGAGTATAATTAAAGAATGTTCGAAATATCATTCTTAAAAGCAAATCTCCATTTGGAATTTGGGAAGGCAATTTGGAAAGAAATTAAATCTACATTGAGAACGGTGTTCTCTCAGTCTGTAGCCGATAGATAAAAGGCTTTTGTGATTTGACAAAAATTAGAATTTTGCAACCGACTGAATTTGTCAGTCTTAATTTAATTAATTCTTGAATTTAATGAATTTTCGTAAATTTTATATGTATATATTTCCCATTTTACCATGGGTATTTATGGGCTTAGCATAAATGGTTTTAGCAGTGATGGAGAGAGGGGTTTTTTTGAGCGCAACCTCTTTTCCTTTTCTTTTTCGTTGTCCTTGTAACTTTTCCCTTCTTCGATAATTAAACTGACAGTTTTATTTTTCAACTTTATATATTATTATTTTTATTATTATCATTGTGGAATGATTGTATTTTATATCAGGGTTTCGATTGAATATTGAAATGGATCGGTTGAATGGGATTTTGCTCGGTACTGTGGACTGTCAAGATTAATGAGATTTCCTTTGATCAAAATTGATATGACTCTGGGATAACAGTCAGAGAGTTTGAACTGAAATATATATGATAATGTATGAAAATGTATTAATTGAAAACTCACTTAAATTTGAACGTTTCTCATTTGTCTCGAAAATTAATAAATATTTTTGACAATGGAAAATAGTATTAATTAAAACAAAACGTTTCTTTTTAATTAATGTAATAGATAATTTTTTTTTATTTTATTGATTTTTTTTTTGTTATTTTAATAATATTAAATAATTTAATTTTAAAAATATATTTTTTTGGGAAAAATAGAATGATTTTTTTTCTTTATAAATTATGAAAAATTGGTAAACAGGAGTTTTAAATAAGTGAAAAAATGTCATTTCTTTTGTTTAGAAATTCTAAAAACTTCTAAAACGGAACTCCTCGTTTAAGTGGCTTTTGATACCTTTTTATTAATAAGATTTATTTATTAAGTTTTCAAACAATATTCTTTCTCCACTATTATGCTACCTGTCCTTGACTTCAACAAAAATTACAACAATAAAATATTCTCCAATAGTAATGGTATTAAGGGAAAAATTCTAATAAAAATTATGAAATATTGACAGTTATTTTTTCTCTTCGTTAACCTTTGGGAAACAGATAGAGTGTTTTGTATATATTGTCGATTTTTGGTTCTACTTATGAACATCTCAATTCAATTTGAGACCCTATGTGGCCTAACATTCTTCTTATTACCATTAGTCAGCTACACCCACTACGAATCCAGAATCTTGGTATTTCATAACCACCATGTATTCTGCTTATTGTTTAAATCAACTTCATTTTCAATGAAATGGGATTTAATGGAATGGTCGATCGTTGGAATAACTGTGTCGATGTTAACGGCTGTTATGTCGAGAAATGAGACCTATGTATATATGTTTATTTTAATAAAAATTTTGTTCAGTTATCTTCATTATTTCGGTAGAGTCTAAGTACTTTTTAGCCTTACGGCGTATATCTTATTTTCTCAGATATGTCATATGTTCCTGTATAATTTCAGTGTCTTTTGCAAATATTATGTGGCCACTTTATTTATTTATTTCTTGATTTACTCATCATATTTTTGTAACCGTAAATAAATCCATTTTACAGGAAAACATTTTATTCTTTATAAAATTTCATATTTTCTGTCATCTTTATATTTTAAATTATTATATATTTAATTGTAAAAGTAACCATGTGGATATCCTTGCTAAATATCAGGGTGAGATTCAGTTCTTTTGCACCTGTAAGTGTTTTAAATTTCACAATACATTTCCGTGGCACGCACTTCATGAAAAAAAAACCATTAAAACCTTCCAAATACGTTTAATCACATTTTCCCTCACCCTTCCTTAGCTCCTGGTGAAATCTGTCCGAAAAATGTAGCATCTTCAAAAGTAGGAGTCTCCACATTCTTTAATATTTTCAAAATAAGTCCACTTTTCATCTCCAGTCAAAATTCAATTTAAGAAGGACTTCCTGTCGTACCGTACAACATCTCACTCTACTCTTTGCGTATTTCAATTGTCTTTCGTCCAGTTGATAAGGCACCCATTTTCTTTCCTTGTAAGTCGCGAATATATTTTCTGCTGATTAACACCTAATATTAGTGAAATTCTTTTAGTCTGGTATGCGTATTATTCTAATAGATTTCCTAGTTCTTTGTCTTTAAATTTGTAAAGACGGTCCAGACTTTCTTCTCACTAAAATGGTTATTTCTGAATTGCTTAATCAATACTCACAAGTATCCAGATATACACCAGATATATACCTGTTTTGCATTAACATCAAAATGTATCCGGTAGTCTCCTGCAAAACTTTTGTTCATCGTAAAATAATGATTGGGAACCTCCTTCAAATGAATTTTATCTGGAATAAATGTAATTTTAAAAATTTTGAAAATATTATTTATTATTTTATAAAAAATTGATATCCATATCCTCAGGGATTGTGTTCGAGTCCCTGTCAAATTCAGAAGATTGGCGTGTGCTCTTGCAGACCTGTGAAATCTTTGGGAACTCGGACTAAAGGCGGAAGTATGATAACATTGTTGCATTAATAAAAATATTTTAATCATTTCATTTTGTTTATTTCTTTCTATTTTATTTGATTTTTTTCGATTCATTAAATTTTTATTTCGATATTGTGGTTGGAAATTGTTATTGTGATTGAGTTTGACATTGCTTGAAAAAGGTCTTGGGGAATTGTTACATTGTGGATTAGTTAATTGTTGAGTGTGTCTGATGTTTATTAAGGCATTAACATTTTTGGTGAATTTGAGACATTTTATTGATTGTCTTGTGTATTGATTTATTAAAACTTTAGGACTTTTGAAGTTGTTTATTGTGTTGTGAACTCAACTATAAGATTTGAAGTCAGATAATAACTTTTTTGGTTAATATTAAAAGTTGATAAAATGATAATCAATACATTTTTCAATAAAAATATTAACAAATTCCAGCTAAATAAATAAAGATATTTTAAAGATTAATTAATCAAATAGAAAACCTTAAAAAATAAAATTATCTTCAAATATTTTCTTTTTTATTAACAGTGATCTTGTTCTGATTACAAAAAGGAAAACTGTAAACTCGAAATAATTTTATTAATTTATATTTATAAATTTCTTTATTTGTTTTAATTTTAATTCTATTCTGCAGATGCGGATATTTTTCGTAATCCTTTGTAATCCGTTCATGACATATGGAAGATAAATTTAAATAAATTTATTTATATTTATTAATTCATTGGTGATATTCTCAAATCACGCTTATGAAATTTTATTCAATCACATAAATATTTTTTATTTATTTAATTAAATAATTTAGTAAATATATTTTCGAAGCATTTATCACTTAACTAATAAAGTTCGTGCGGTTTCTTTCTGCTGCCGGTCCAGCAGAGAAAACAATACCGTTTAGAGGTAAACAAGACCCTTAAATTATACGCCGCAGACTTCAAAAAAATCTTCTATTTTATTGGAGAACAGACTGACGATCGACGAGACTTTAAATTTTTAATTGGAGAGAAACATTAGAAAAATGAAAATCGGATCTCATACTCAAAACCCAAGCCTAATCTCAGACCTCGACCAAACTACAAGATAAATGAAAAAGACATCCACTCCTTGTTTGATTACAATATGAAAAAAGCTATCATGCTGATCAGAAAGATCGGCGACACGGAAGCGAAAATCTGGACAGACGAAAAAACAATAATATAGAATACCGAAGAGAGAAGTAAAACTCTATCGATAGCCAACGGGTTATCGACATGATCATCAGACATTCAATGATCGGACTGGACATTATAAAGTATTGTGAATAAAGCAACTCCCGATAGGCACCAAAACCGGACAAAACCAGACAGGTATCTCTTTCTGGAGGAGTGAGTTCAAGCCCCTTTATGTACGTTACTCTTACTGCGAGCGAGTCCATACTGCCTGTTACGTCCGTTCGATCGTAACGGCCTTCGACCCATACCTTTCTTATTGAGTAGTATGGAAAATTAATACCATATGACTTGACCGAAAGGCAGCAAGAAAATCGCATAGATGTTTGCGAAATGTTACTTACAAGGCACTCATTTTGGCATTGAATTTTAACTGGTGATGAGAGATGGATGTGGTTTAAGAATCCCAAGTACAGAAAATCATTGACAATGCCCGGAAACCATCAACTTTGACAGTACAAAGATGGACAAACAGAAGCAAAGTGATGTTATGTATATGTGGTGGAACTAAACGCCAGTATTGTATCATGAGCTTCTTAAGCGATCTGGAACTGTAACTGATGATCTATAACAACAGCAATTACTCGATTGAAGTCAACCAATAAGCACCAAGAAACCACAATAAGGCCAAAAATATGATCAGATCATTTTGCAACAAGATAACGATAGATCATACCTTGCAAAACCAGTTTTAAAAACTTGAAAAGACTTGGATGAGAGGTTCTACTTAACCCACTATACTCACCAGAAATAATATTTCTTTATTTACTTTTATATTGCCTTTTTGTGGTTAATTAAGTCTTAATTATTATTATCATGGACCCCTTTAACGGCTTTTCTCAAAATTAGTTTAATATCTTTGCTGGGCTTTATCAGATGGCTGTTTTTTAAATAGTTTGTATTTTTAAAAAATCCAAAAATTGATAAACCACTGCATTATAAATATAAACAATGTTTTAAAATTAAAAATTCCGTGGTCTTATTAACCTCCGTGTAATGTTTTTTAATTAATAGAAGAGAAAGACATGCTGCCATTTTTTGATTTTTATTTAAATGAATGAGTTAATGTGGGCCGAATTTTGCGTACATTTCTGATTGATCTTGAAAATATAATGCCATTTAATTGATTGATTTAAATATTAATTGCAGATTAAAATATTAAAACAACTGTATTAGTTATATAAAATAATTACAATTTTGGATTATTTATTTGTACTCATAATAATAAAATTTATTTTAATAAAAATTTTGAGAATAAAAAACATTTTTCATTGTACACTCAAATTATCAATTGCAATTAAATAAATATAAGAATTAATTTGTTAAAAATAAAATTTTTCAACCATAAAAATGATATAAACGATAAAAAATAATGTTACAATTCGAAAACTATAAAAAATCTTATTAATATTCTAAATTATTTGTATTTAGTGACCTTGTATTAATTTTTTATCATTTATTTTCACGATTTATTTAAATTATTTTTATTTTTGGGCTAGCAAAGAACCTAGGCAAATTTCTAAGTCCTCACTTAATATGACCTTTTACTATCTAATTAATTTATCATATTTTCAATATAAACTAGGTACAGAAGAATGAGTTCTAGGGTGCTGTTAATATATTAAAAAGTTATTCATAAATCAATAATATCGTAAAACATAAAATTGAAAATTAAAACGTGCTACGAAATATGAAGTGCAGATATTTCCGTTTAGTTTTGTCAAAGCCCGGTTGTCGACATTCGGTTTTACGTTATTTATTGATTATAATCAATATTATTATAATCAATTATAATTAAAGACTTATGTGAAATGTTTTCTGGAAACTATTGATATAATTGAAAAAAGATAATTATGATAATCACTGCAATAAAATTATATTATGATTATAATATAAATAATATAATAATCAAACTATTAATATATTTTTTTATTCATATTTTAATTTGCAGGTATAATTATTATAAATGAAAAATAAAGAGTAATTATTTAATTGATTAATTTGAAATATTAAAATAAGACTACCTCGTTAATCCATACGTGCCATTCTTCGTTTTATTCTTGGTTCAAATTAAAACAAAATATTTCAATATAAAAATGAGCCTAAATATTTATTATTTGAGGAGAAATATTGAATTATTGTCAATTACCGGGAAGTCAATTTGAAGAGTACTTGAAAAAGAAACATTTTGTAATAATGATCGAAATTATCTAAATTTAACATTTTAACGACTTCTGTTTTTAATATCACGTGCTTAGGGTATGTAAATAAAAATAAAAATACTTAAAATATCCGATTAATTAATTTTAAAATTTTGAAATAGAAATGCACTTTGTTTAATGTTTGTTTGAATTGATAGTTTGAATAAAGGAACATAACATTGAGAGTATGAGAGTATAATTTTCGTTAAATTTTCCGAGTTGTAATAAGAATATTTTAGATATCAAAATATTGGTTGTTAGAGCTTCGGTGTTTTTTATTTTTTTGTAAAAATTCTTTTTAAAATTCTTCTTTTTCTAAGATTTCAATAATAAGTTGAAAGAGCTTTTTAAATATTTGAAAAAGTCGTGAATTCTTAAATTATTTTTTATTTATATTATATCATTATATTATTCATTTTTAAACAAAAAATATGAATTTGGTTTTAATAGGTAAATATATTATCGAATGATAATTTTATAAATATACTTTCATATATTATACAATACAATATTTATACAATTATATATGTATTATGAAGCACCCAAATATCGAGCTTTTTTGTATCCGAGCTTTTCAAAATGTTTTAATCAGTTTGTTGACAAATACTAAGAGATTCTGCAATGTCATAACGACTTATATGACGATCTTTTTCGATTATTTTCTGAATTTTGACTTCCTTATCTGCTATTGGTCTTTCAGAACGATGTATATCTGACACATTGAAGTTGACACTACGAAACCGGCGAAACCATTCAAGGGTTGCTCTCTCCAATACAGTATTAGCTACATAGACATTACATCTATTCCAGAAATAAAATTTAAGAATGTACCTAATTTTTTCCTTGTTTTAAATTTTTTGCGACATTTATATAGTTTATTTATATAGGTGATTTTAAGGATTTCTTTCGTATTATTATAATTAAGTAATTGATTTTATATTGGAATAATAATATTGCATTTATAACTTATAGATCGCTTGCAATTCAACTTATACTAACAATCTATGACGAAAAAGGCAGGAACTTTTTAGGTCATCCAATATATATAATGTATTTATAAATATATTATATATATTGGATTTTATTTATACAATTATTTAATATGTAATGCAATACAATATTTATTCAATTATTTTTCGATAATAAATTTAATTATTGAAAAAAAACGGAGCACTTATTAAAACAAAATTCATAAATTTAATTTTAAAATAAATAATATAATGATATTATAATACTGATTAAGTGTACATCCAGAAACAATTATGGGATTGGATAATTGTATAATTTCTATTGTTTTATTCTTTTTGGATCTCAGTCTATTGATTGACGGACTGAATTTATAGTGAGGATTTTCTATCTTAACTGATACTTTATTAGACTATTAATGAGATAATAATTCGTTATTCTGAAAGATATTGTTTCGTGAAATCCCTTGGGAATCCAGCATTCGAAGGTATGAATAATTTAATAGAAAAATCGTCTGCCCTGTCGTCAACTGATCGATTTTACTTGTTCTTTATCTGAAACATCTCTGAAATCAATTCTACTTGTTTTTTTGGTAAAGTATTACCTGTTGAACTTTATCCGTGTCCGATCTTTGGGTCTATATTTTTAAGAATAGGACCATTTCGAATTCTCGTCCTAGGCTTCATACTACTGACAGAACACTACAATGTTTAAAAGTACTCATGATGGCTTTTGTCATTAAATTTGTGTAATGAAGATAAGTAATTATTTGATAATAACTTGAAAAAACCCTTTGATAAGAATTCTGAAATAATTCTAATTCTCGGTTAACATTTTTGACGAAGATTATTAACCAAACTTCCTTTATCTGATTCCTTTGTAACTGCTTGTGACTGATCCTATAGTAAGAAAATTTATGTCGATAACTTTTATTAATCGCATAAAACCTCACCAACCGATTCCTCACAATAATGAAAAATACAATTTTTGAATGTCAACTTGAGATCATTTAAGAATCATCTGTCAGGCGATAATCAAGTTTCAAAGACGACGACAACCATAAGGATTGTTATTACACATAATCATAAGATAAAAATAAAACTTGCACTGTGTAGTGCACCTTCAACAACAATTTCACAAATATACTCAAAAAAATGTAAAGTTCTGGTTTTTTGGGACGAAGTGGTTGAATTTTGGAACAGTTTATAGTTCGATTTTATGATGAAGAAGATTACCAAAATTAATTATTTATTCATGACTGACTTTACCGTCGTAAAAGCATTTGGGGCGTCTATTTATCCTCATTGCCGACGTCTTTGTTTGTTTAATATCCCTTACTTATACTCGCCATTTTGGGTTTGTGGATATTTCTGTCATACCCTTTAATTATTGATTATCCCTTGTTTAAGTATAACTAAATAATTAATATAATTGTTTTTATCAAAAAATCAAGTGCATTAGTCCCAGTAACGCACTAAAAAATTTTTATATCTATTATCAAAAAATAGTTGGGTTGGTCGGAACAACCTACTCACAATAGATTTCCTTACCTTCCCTATCTTTTCTACTATCATTAAATAATGTGGATTGCTCAGGCACTAGTTAATTATTTACATATGGTTGAGGTATTTAAGTATTCAACAAAACTTTTCATGAACCCTCGGAGCATTCAGTTTCTCATCATGAGACGATTTGAATATGAACTGCAAAAAAATAATTTTAATATCCTTTTCTATTTATTTTTTTTATTTGTTTAAATTGATTATATTTATATAAAAATATTTTATATAATATTATATTTACTGAACTTTGCCTCATGAACCGAGGGTGAATTTACTCTTGTCTCGTGTGACAAAGATAAATTGATAAAATAGTAAAAAAAATATTTTTTGATTAATTAATTTTAAAAGGAAATATTCAAAATATTTTTTTAAAAATTCTGTTATTTTTAACTTAATTTAAACTACTTTTTAAAAAAATAGGTTCAGTATGTTAAGTTTCTCTAAAATGTGGTTTGAATTTATGAGGTTAATAATATCGAATTGGAACTTTAGGCAACTTAACAAAATATTTGATAATCAGAAGGTTTCATAGAATGTAATTTGGAACTAATAGAGACAAAATTATTAATGGCTACACAATGAAAAATCAAATAAAGAACAAATCGATTAATGAAAAATACATTTATTGGTAAAATCTGACAAGTAATTGTTACAAATTCGGTTAATAAGAACCTCTGAACTTATTGAACTTATTTTTGTGAGCCTTTGTCAGTCTTAAGCTTACCTTAAATACCCTTTAAAATGGGGTTATTCTATTTTAAGACTTATTCCTTTTCTCTTTTAGGGTTTTAATTAATTTTCTTTTTTTTAATTATTTTTTATCTAGAATACTATTCTTAGTAAGTTAGCTTCTCTATTTTTAAATGATACTTTTTTTTAATTTTTTTATAATAATAATTATAATAATGATAATAATAATAAGAAGCATATTTATAATGATTAGAATAATTTATCAGAGATTTTAATTTTACATGTACATAAAAATTAAACATAATAAAATAAAAAATGTTTTTTTAATAAATCAGACAAATTATTTAGTTCTTGCGCAGTCCTCACAAGTAGATTATGAGATATAAATTCAAAACAAAATACCTAAGGATAACCAATAATTATATTCTTCACAAATTTCTTTACAAAATTGTATACAATCTGTGAATTTTTCAAAAAATATTACACAGTAAAAACAATTTTGTTTATTCTCAAAAAGGATAAAAAAAGCTTATTTATTAATTTTCTTTAATTTCATTTGTAAAAGAATTCTTCCCAAGAAAAGTAAAATAAAATATAAATAATTATTATTATTATTAAACAAAAATGTGTATAAAAAAAAGATATATAAAAATATTACAAAAAAATAAAATAGTAAGAATTTCTATAAATAGATTTAAAATGAAAATGAAAAATATTAAAAATATTATTAGTAAAAAAGTTTTTAAAAATTATATTAAATTATTAACTAAGGAAAAAATATCTATTTGTTCAATATTTAGGGTATCAAATTTAACCTGACTCCAAGATCTTAGGTGGTGCAAATCAAAACAATCAGTAA
>JBBMKC010219065.1:0-12387 GCA_037834085.1 Bipalium vagum
CGTTAAAATAATAACCACTGGTGCAGAAAGATGTAGCTTCACAGTTGTGCTTTCTGTGACCTCTGATGGCGGAAAACGTATGCCAATGATTATCTTTAAAAGAAACTCTCAGATGACATCGTGGAAATTATTTTCAGTGTATTGGTCCTCATATTATTTTCAAGCAACTTTTCAGAATCTTCTGATTATCGATTCAGCAGGACCCCAATCAAACTCTGACTAATTGCGGATGTATCCTGAAAAGATCTTTTGTTCTGAACATATAATTACCAGAAGGACCACCAATTCTGAAGAGAGCTTCTCGATTTCAATTCCCTTATCATATAAAGCTAATATGAATTCAATTAATTAACAACATCAACAATCGGGATCATACCTTAAAAAAAACTTTATTACTAAGTGGAGTTTCAACATCGATTCTGTTTTATTTTAATTTCTGTTCAATTTTATTTTCTATTTTATTCTCGATACTCAAAGAGTTAATCACTAATTTTGAGTCAGTAACATCTCAAAGTCGTGTTTCCATATAGGCTTATGATAAAGCTTAGTTTTTTATTAAAGTCAAAATTAATAATGATTTTAAATTAAAAAGAATGTCTAAAAAATTGCATTCATTAAAGACAAATTTGGTAAAAAGTCATTAGAAATCTAGATATGAATCATGAAAAAAGTGAAAGGTAAAAGAAAAAATGCATTTAAAAATATTTATTTAGGTATTTATAAATATTTAGACAATTTCAGAATTAAAAATTTCCTGTATAAAAATATTGTCATATTGATTATGAAATTCTAAATAACCAAAATTAACAATTAACGATAAATACAATAGGAGTTGGTTTGATTTGTTTTAGTAAATCAAATTAATTTTAATAATTATTCCGTATCTGTAATTATCTGAAAAATTACGAATTATTTATTAGGCTTATAAATGTCTATAAATGTACAATTTGCAGTTACATATGAGAATGAATGCAAGCATTACAAAGAAATATTAGACAAGGTAAGTAATTTAATTTTTTTATCAATTCCACTTCATAGTTTCAATTTTAAATATTTAATTTTTAAAATTATAATTATTAGAACCTTAGGTTTCATTTTTTGAAATTATATTTGTTAAAGTTAATAGTTAAATAACAAGTCCGAATTGCATTTCACAAAAATCCAGTTAATTTCTCATTTAGGATGTGTGCCCCAGAGATCTTATTGCCATGTTCAAGAAACAGTAAGATAATACTTATTTAGTTTAAAATAAAAAAAATGAAATACACAGGTTTGGTAAAGAACATATGGCTATTGATGATTTTGCGTTGATTGTCCACATTAAAGACGAGCCTCCGACGTATTTAAAGGAATCGGTAGATAAAATGTTTTTATGATAACTTAAAATGTATTTTTTATAGAATATGAATTTTCTACCCAGAATATATATGATAGATCTGTGTCCGCAAGTGGTTAGTAATGTTTTAATTTGCTACTTTTTATAGGAAATGTCTAGGAAAAAGAAGTAAAAGATATTCAAAATCAGCTGACATCTAAAGATCAAGATGTCATTAGAAAAGCACTGGAATGTTTGGGGAAAAGACTTCTAGTTCAAGAATTTGTGAGATGTTGCATAGAAAATCTGTTACATATTGACATATTTAAATTGGTGGAAAAAGTTATGTTAGTATTTCACCTTGTCAGAATAATATTTTTCGTAAAAATAATAAAAATAGTTCATGTTCTATCATATTTGATGTCAAATTTATCTATCAAGTAATTTATCTTACTGTCTTCGTAATCGTCAACCATGAAGCTTCTATATTTATCAAATAACTAAAAAAAGTTTTTAAATGTACATTAATAATATGTATTAAATTTAAAATTTAGATTATGTTACGTTTATAAAATAGGTATCCGTTGAAATGAAAGACTTGTTAACTTTCATATAAAATTCTGTTAAATTAATTTTCATTTCGCGATTTTCTCAATTCTCATGCTTCGTCGGCCTCATTGGTATGAAAAATTGACAATTTCTATTTTTTGCGTTTTTGAAATCTGTTGTTGAATGCATCGTCCTCAAATGCCAGAAAGTTCCTATGATAGGGGTTAGAAGATTTTATTATTGAAGATATGGTTTGAATTGACTTTAATAATGATTTTTAAATTCAATTAAATGTTCACAATAATTATTATTAAATCACTTTCATATTTGGAAAGAATATATCGATTTATGTTCTTAAGTAATAATAGTGTGGCAATGTTTAAATTTAAAAAGCCAAAATATTGGGCAATTTTTAACCAATTTTAAATGAGAATCAGAAGCAATATTTTAATAAAAATAATCAACATAAATTATAGCCATTTGAATTTTAATCTGAAATATGTAGATTGTAAAAGTAATAATATTATTATTAATATTTTAAGAAAATTAATTAAATATATATATTTTTAATTAACTTTAAATATTTTCAATTTTTTTTGCAAAGAAATATTTCTTTTTATTTATATAATTTTAATGAACGATTTCAAGAAGAAAATGGAAATTTTATAGGTGAATCATTATTAAATTAATCAATATATAATCGACAAACATTAACTATTTTTCATATTTTATAATTAAGTAAATTTGAACTGAAAATCTCAATATCATTTTGTAACTACTTTTTATTTGTCACATACCGCACAATTTTTTCAGTCCAGTAGTTTTTCGATAAAGAAGTTCTTTTCCAAGATCTTCGTACCATAATGCATACAAAATTTAAGGAACCATTACAAAAATTTGCCCACTATGTAATTCAGATTTGTTTTATGAAATGTATGTTTTGTATTGATATGTGAAATGTAATTTTTTCAACAGATCTTTTAAGTAAACTCCATTTGGTCATAATGTATACTTTTTTATTGTGACTTATTTGTTAAGGCAAATTAAGAAGTAAGTCTTTAACCGGTTGCTTGTGACACTTTTTTGTTTGACAGCTACTTTTACTAAAAACTATCTTGCTGTATTGCTTTAATAACATTGAATGGTAAAGCATTCCTTATTGTTTTTTGTTTTTGGACGCTTTTGCTTATTGATAATTGTGAATTAAACAATTGAATGATATAGCACTTTTATCTCTAGTGCTAATGAAGAATTGAGTGTTTTGACAATGAAAGTCTTTGCCGAACTGATTATGTACACCAACAAAAAGGAAGAATTCGATGAAAACGACGATCGTCCATTCATTTCTTGGTTGAACATAAAACCAGAAACTATACGTTCGGTTTGTTATTGAATTGACAATTAAATAATTTAAAATCCATTGATTTCCGCAGACTTTAGAATATTGTAAAAACTCTCAACATTTTAACGGAATCGATTCTTCATTGAAAGTTCTAATTAGATATGTCAATCAAAAGTAACTGACACTTTCTTTTCATTCAATTTTGACGTATTGATTTTGATTTAGTGAACCGCTGAGAGATTTGATTTTTAAAAATTTGGACTCGTCATTCATAAGCAATTTATTTGAAAAGTTTTTTTATCAAATCGATATATTTTATTCGTGAAATGATGTTTTCAGATTGCAAAAAAATGCAATAATTATGAGACCTCTTAAGTGTTCCATTCAAATTTCACTTATCTCTCTCATCAATTGTTCGCTTGCAAGCAGTCGAGACTGCAAAGAAAAATATATTGACAAATTTCAAGAGTATTTCGGTAGAGATAGAATTCGGGGCTTCAAAGATGTAAGATTACTTTTGTTTCTTTATTCCTTTATAAATATATAATAATAATAATAATAATAATTATTATTATTACTTAATATTTCGTTTTCCCTCTAATGCAATGGATACTTTCAATTTCAGACAATCGACATTATAAGTAGAAAATTGAAGGAATTTCCATCAGCTTTACCGCCTCCAGGATGCAGTGAACCTACGAAAGAAGAAAATGATTTGATTCAAGAATTGACAAAACTGCAATACTACATATTGATGCCGATCTATTGGGATATGATTGATGAGTTCCATGAAGGAGGTCCAGTAAGTTGATATATGCTGATCCCAGACTAATTATAAGATCGGATAATTACAGTTACAGAGTCTAAACAGGAACAACAGTTTTTCAAAATACTCTTTAATATTAATTTTCTTTTGTTTATTAATATTATTTTTATTAGAAATAAATATTATAAAAATTATTTTATACTTTATTATTACAGTACAGGACCATTGAAATCGATTCAAGAATTAATTTATAAATAATGGTTGTTCAGTCAACGTGTATAAAAATGATTTCTATAGAACGGTTTTCAATTTAATCAGTTTAATTTTATACACCAGGTTTGCTTCACGGATAAAAGTTATATATATAAAAGTTATATATATATATAAACAAGGATTTGTTAAAAAATATTTGCATGTATGCATAAGCCAGAGTTAAACATCCTGTCAAAGTTATCACATGATTCGTTATTTCTCCCAAAGGACTTGGAAAACTTTATGTTGCTTAGGGTCAAATGAATTCATAATAGTACTTCCAACCGACGCAGAGTGAATTACGTCTCAATTAAAAACTTGGTTTTGTGGTCATGAATGATTGGACAGACCCGGTAATTTTCCTGACATGAGTTCAAAAGAATGTTTAATAGTTGTTGAAAGATCAGCTTGGTCTGGAAAATTGAAAACGAAATCTGGTTTGTGGTTTGACAGCGAAAAATTAAAGCAGGCGACTACCAAATTCATCAAAAACATACAATTAAGAATGAATTTGCTTTGAAAAAATAATGACATTTGGACTAAATATTTCGTTTTTCAGTTTAATAAATCATCACTTTTTGCATTGAATAAATACGTAATAAATTAAGTTTAAATAAATCTAAGGGATTAAATTAAGTTTATGATAAAAATTAATTTTTTTTGAGTCTATTTCAATGACCAGGTACTGTAATGCTACAAGAATAATTATTATTCTAATATTATTATGATACTTGTTATAATAATAACTTTTAGAAATTTTATTAATATTGTTAATATTAATGTGATCTTTAAATTCATTAAATATAATTGTCATATTTATTAATTATCTGGTGCAGTTATTATATCAACTCCAATTAAATACGAACAATTAATCAATAACTTGGTAAAAAAAATTTAAAAAACCAAAATATAAATGATTAAAGTCTATTAAGGGGATCAGAAAATTATAAACTACTATGAATGGTAATATAATATTAGAAAATTATAAAGAACCTTTGCATGGAGTCTATGGATTAGAGCTTTAAAAATTAAGAAAGTGTTGGAATGTCTATACGATTGGATTGTCTTAGAACAAATCAAATTGTCTATTATGAGATTTATTGTCCGATTTACGGGAATTTTTTTTAATAATGATCCCATAAAATAAAAATTTACTTTGATTTTTCTCATTGTCAATCAATTTTTAAATTAGAGTTTTAAAAAGACAGTCATACTTGTACATATAATAAATTTTTTCCAAAAATTTTCATATTCTCAATTTATAGTTTTATTTTTGTTAACGTTTTACCGACTTATCTCTATTTAGAAAGTCAACGACCTTGAATTTTTTAAACAAATTTTTTGTGCAAACGATTCTGAAACAGATGCCCAAATATTTGAAAAATTGGGATTCCAAGTAAAAAGGATTTCATTCGAAAATCCAATTCACCGATTTCTATTTACAGAATCCCCTATCACCGTCCAATGACTTTATGGAACCTCAGGGGCATATTGTTTTTCACTGCATTAAACATTTAGTACACCATTATTACGATGAAGTTAGTCTATTTTTTGATAGAAACATATAATATATATATATACATTGACAAATTCTGTAGATAACGAATCTCTTTGCTAAAAGAGGATGCAACAATTTTCCTCTGTTGAGAATCGCTTTTTCATTGATCAAGATTCTTGATCGAGCACTTCAACTAACTGAAGGTATTTTAATGGTCTTTTTGGGGATCTTCTCTGATCAACATATTTTTTAATTTTTCAGTCATAGAGGAAAATATGGAAGGAGGAATTTATATGCCTCTTATTTTCTATTCTTGTGATATTAGTAATGACTTATCAAAGGGTTTCTTCTACGAACTGTTCAGTAAATGTTTTCTGGTTTATGCTCAATCCTTAATCGATCTGAAATATAAACCTGAAGAATTTGAAGAGGTATTAAGTTGGTGTTCATGAACTTATTGATTTTCAAAAAGCATGAAGAACACTTTCTCATCCAAATCAATGAAGTCATGAATTGTTACCCAACAGGCTTTCATGAATTTTCTTTGTGGCTGGCCAGAGTTAGAACTGAAAACACACGGAAAAAAAGACTGGAAGCCCAAATGGACTGGGAGACAAATCAGCACACTCAAAATCCCGTTATGAAGTAACTTGGTCATTTTTAACTGAATATCTCAATAATATATTGACTAGTCAACTAAGAAACGAGTTGGAATCAGAGTACAAGAGTTTGGTAAATGAAAAACGAATTCGACAATTGCAAGAAAGGCCGTACTCATTCGATTTGAGATTAGTAAAAAGTGAGACAATCTGTTGAGAAGAGGTAGCATTGACTTTCAATCTTTAAGGTGTGCAAAGATATTCGCTTCAGTTAGACGATTCACAAAGCATCATCATTGCCAAAGAAGAGTCAGATCCGAATTCCAAGATAAATAAGTGTAATTTTGTAGCATGTGAGAAAGACACGATAAAACATTCTATTTTTCTCCCTAGGGCCAATATCAAACATTAAAAAAATTGCTACTGATAAATTGTGTCCACACTATCAGAAAAAAGACAATGTAAGTTTGTTATAAAATATTCTTGAATTATTATTATATATTTTATTTATGTATTAATAAGAATTATATGCACGAATAACAATAATAATGGAATTTATAGGATTATTCCATCATTATATTATAATATTATTGATAATAATAATAATATTCCTGCCATTGACATTCCTTTCAACTTTCGTTTTAGCAAAATTTATTTACGTCGGTCATTCGTATAAATATTTATTTTAAAGTCATTGCAAAATTAAGTATTATGAAAAAATATAATAAGAACTGTATATATTGATTTTATGAATAATAATGTTGATTAAATTATACACCAATCAAAATTAATTTTTTTAAATTAAATATTAATAATCAATTTTCCGGAATTATTGAATTTAAATATTACATCTTTATTTCGGGAATTATTTTATAACTTTTGTTGCATATTGTTTTAAATTGGTACTTTTTTATAATTCAATGACTTCACTGTTTCAACGAGATTACCATTGAAGAAATTTATTTTATATTTTATTTGAAAATTATTTCTCATTCCCTAAGACGTATTACTTTTCAATTACCATGGATCCCAGGGATGATGCCAGGGACGAGAATCCGTCTCAACTTAAGGTTTACAATTTTTCCTGCAATCACAAGAAAAATTACTCCATCTGGATTGATGGTTTGCATATTTTGCTTAATAAATCGGTAAATTTGTTTCTCGGATTGATTAATACTTTTTCTTCTCTTCAAGGCAACTTCATTGGAATATAAAGACGATGTTTTAAATCTAGTTCGATTGGAAATGAAGATAAGATTTCTATTACTCAGTAAAGAAAACATACACCACGAAGCTCCGGTTTTACCTACATTACCAAATAATTATGATTTCGTTGATTAAAAGAAAATATTTAATTAATTTTTACATTTTAATTTTTAATGAATATTCGAATTTTCTTTTTCAGTTTTTTTCTTAATTTATTTAAAATTTTCATTTACACAATTCAAATATTGAATAAATATTCCACTCTAGAAATGAGAAATTATATAAATTTTTGAAAAATAACGCTGCGGTTAATGAGCAAAAATATAATAAATAAAATCGGTATTATTAAGTGTATCAAAATTAAGAAAATTTATGTTATGCTGCAGCTGAAGTATCTAAAGTGTGATTAAACAAGAGTGCTGTTTATTGTATTTTATCATTTCCATTTAAGTAAATATCAGAAAAAAATTAAAAGATCATTGAAAACCATTCAAAAATCTTTTTATTAAAATTAAAATTTGAAGAAACACCGCGTAAAAATTCATAGAATTTTAACTCAATTTTGTATCTATATGGTTTAATAATTTTAAACGTAAATTAACAAATTTGATTCTCACAAAAAAATTGGCTAAAAGAAAATCGTATGGAGCAGAAACAGTGATTCCTCTCTATTGCTAAAATAGTAGAAATTTGAAAAAATGTTGACATGAATATTTTTTTTACTAAATGTTGTTTTAACAATTTAATTTTAATACATTTTTTCAATAACATAACTTCATGGTAATTCAAATAAACAAACGAACTAGTCAAAAGGCAAACAATTAAAAATAAATGGTTTTTTTAATAGAAAATTATCCAATTTTAATATGAAGTGCAAAAGAAATTCAATAATTTGTTAATACTTAATATTAACCAAGCTATACTGATCTGACTTCGTTCCACGATATATGAGTAAGTTCGATAATAATTCTATTTTTATTATTACCTCAAAAATGTTGACGATATGTAGTAATAATATCAAAACTAATCACAATGTTTCGCAATCAAGTGTAAAAGAAATTAACATTTCTTCAAAGTCACACTTTACCCAGTTTAACTTGGAATATAACATTAATAAGATCCTGGTCACACCTAAATTTTCCGAAATACAATACCTTCGATAATAAATGTTATAATAATTCGAAATCACTAATACTGAAAATAATTTGGTAATAATAAAATGATAAAAATGAACCAGGTTAATAATCGTTGAATATTAATTTAAAAATCAAACAACCACTTATACAAAATATACTTCTTTCTCTGCAATTAAGTATGTACATACATTCCATAAAATATATAGTGTATTTTATATTTTTTAATTTTATGCCAAATTTTATATTTTACTTGCATTTTACGTAATCTTTTCTACTGAAAAATATAGTGCTAATAAAAAATCTCTGTAAAATCGAAATAATAATAAAAAATTTATAATGACCATTAATAAATAATTTAATTAATAGTAAAGTTATTTTACTAAAATAACTGTTTAAACTTCAAAATTATTAAAAAAATTAAAAAGTGATATTTGTAACTATTTCAAAAAAAACAAGATCTAGATTTACCAAAATCATTAATAATCTATATTGTTGTCTTATGAACATATTTCAGTAATAATACTATTTATATAAACCAATTCGACATTAAATAATCTAATTTAGATTTCTTCCCTAGCACCTTGTTGTTAACGTGTTCGTTAAATCTATTCCATGTGGAATCAAAATAATCCTAATAAAATTTTATCGTCTGTTTGCACCAAAATGAATTAAGGTAATCATAGAAAACTTTATTAAAATAATTAAGAAAACAATCAATAATCACAATAAATGTTTGAAGTCAACAGAAATACTAATACTCTAAGTAAGCAAAGGCTAATAAAAAACTAACTGACTTTAAATTACAGGAAAACAAAATAAACTTTTACCTTGAGCGACAATGGATCCCTGGATCGTTCGCTGGGCTCTGTTAGGTCCCCTATAGACTCCCAAACTCGACGGGTACCATTGTAAAATTCTGCTGTGACATCTTCCTAAATAGCAATTGTGGGAATCGTCAATCAAAAAGAAAAATAAAATAAGTTGTTGGGCAAGATAATTGTTTCAGAAAATTGCAATCAAGCATTTTAATTACATTACGATGTTTATTTGTGATTTTATCTTGAACATTTTAATTGTATTGTGATTCTAACCATTTTAATTGTATTGTGAATCTGAACATTTTAATGGTATTATGAATCTGAACATTTTAATTGTATTATGAATTTATCATCCAATATTTTAATAATTACGATAAGTATTCAATTTGATTAAAAGTAATAAATATTAAATTTTTAAAAATTTTATTAATAATAATAATAGAGTAAAATAAATTAATAAAAATAATAAAGGAAAAGAATATAATCTAACCTGAAGGCATATCCACAAAAACAGGGCAAGCAGCAAAAAGCGGATAGGTTCGAATCTAAAAAAAATTAATAAATTAATAAAAATAATAATAACCTGAGGGAGGAATTAGAGGTGCTCTGGTATCTAAAAGGAAAAATGAACGTAGAACAACCTACATAAAATCAATAGGGTTAAGTGGAATAATAATACGTAGAAAAATATTATAATGGATTTAAAATATAAGCACCAAATTAATATAATAATGAAATCGATTAAAAATAATAGAACATGATAATTAATAAGAAAAATGGGAATAAATAAATGGGAATTCTAAATTTGTTTGTCTTATTTGTGATCAGTACACTACCTTAAGGAGTCAGATTAAGATAAGTTGTACACATCCTCACCAAAAACTTAACACAATAATAATTACTGAAACTCCTTCAAGTTGAAAATTGTTCCGTATCGGTTCTGACGCGAACACCTGAAAATTTTTTCCAAATTGACTTTCTCCGAAACCAAGTTCTTATTACTCAAAATTGAGCTTTATAGTTGATTTACTGTAATATGTTTTATCGAAAATATAAAAATCATTATTATATTAAACTTCAAAAAATATCTTAATTTGAATTGTAAAAATTAATTTATTATAACATACCAATGACCTTTTAATCAAAGTATGTTATCATTAATTATTACTATT
Source organism: Bipalium vagum (assembly GCA_037834085.1). Classification (NCBI taxonomy): domain Eukaryota; kingdom Metazoa; phylum Platyhelminthes; order Tricladida; family Geoplanidae; genus Bipalium; species Bipalium vagum. The sequence goes on from JBBMKC010219065.1 coordinate 10,654, forward strand.
CTAATCATATTAATTTCCACTATTATTTCTAGATATGGGTAAAAATCAATAAATTCAAAGTTATTGTTAATAAATATTTTCAAAAATATTGATTAATCAGTACACTTTAAAATTGATTATTATTTTGATTTCAAATCTTAAAATTATGTGAAAGTAATTGACATTTGGAGAGATAAACTATTGATTATATTTATTACTTTTTAAATTTATACATAAAACTCCACTAGTCTGTTTAAATATAAGTTTTAATCGCCATCTCGAAAAGGAAATACAATTAGTGTAAATAAATAGATATTTTATATAGAAAAACAAGTATTTTGATTTGAAATCTAAAAAACTAGAAAATTTTGACAAGTGTAGAAAGCAGTTTTCAAATACAAAATGATTGGTTACACTTAAAGTATTCATAGGAATCTACTCAAATTCAGAAACGAAGACAATAAAATGTCATAATCGTACTGCCTCAAATCACTTATATTTAAATGTAACTTGACTAAATCAGTTATTAGTAAAATATTTTAGGAAACGACAAATAATTAACATTACATTTTCATACATAAAATAATTGACCTACTTTATGCATGATAAAATATGACCTATTTCTTTACTTATTTAATAAATCGATAATTATTTTTAGTAGAAAATGAATATTTAAATTATTTTTTATTTAATAGAAGATCGAATATTATTATAATTTGAACTGAAAAGCGTAGGGCAACACACATTTATTATTGGCAAATACATAAAATTTCGTCGCCTTAGTTGCATATATCCATAATTTTTATATCATCCATTTCCATGTCATCGCAGCATTTCTTTCTGATAGTCATTTTATGAATCAGGTGTCTGAAAAGCGAAAAAAAGATAAATGTAATTTATTGTCAATGAAAACAGTGTCTGCAGTGAGGGATTGGTTCTCTTACTCTGACTCGTTGTCGGTATAATTAGGATAGAATGAGATCGGTTTCCACAGAACAAGAGCATTAGACAGTTCCGGACTGATCCTGAAACAGTTCAATCAGTTTGCCGCTCTTGGAAAAAAGATCCTAACATGTTCTCCAGTATTTGTTTCGGTAAAATTTCGCCCACCAATAACGGATTGGAGTTAAATGGTAATTCGTGAAACCTAAACATAAATCAAGTGCACAACAAATAGACCAATACTCCAATTCTTCATTTATTTTGTCCAGCTTTTCATTTTTCACTTCTTCTATTATTACACCCGATACTTTAGGCTTTTGTGGAAACGGTACTAGTTTTGATTTTTTGGTTTTATTGTTGTATAAACTCAGGTTTATCATATAGTTTGCCATTACTTGATCTGATATGAAGATTTTATTATAAATTTCATTTTCATAGTCTATAGTACTAAATGGATAATATCAGATTAATATAAAAAATTAAAGCTTTTATGTACTGTGATCTTTTCATTCTGGTAGTTAGATCATGTAAATAAAATTAGTTTAGTAAAACAAGTGATTTTCGGTTTTCAAATTATGTAAAATAATCTGTTTCTTGAATTCACATTACATTATATATTTTACAACTTTACACGAATGCTTTTAATATTATTATTTTAATTATAAACTGCTTAATATTTAGAGATTTAATTTATTAATAATAATAACTATAATAAGCAACAGAAAACCTGTAGTCTATGGAATCATTTAAATTGAACAATTAAGAGCATTTAAAAGTATTTTATTTCAGTTTATATATTTATTACTTTTGTTT
>JBBMKC010219076.1:0-12386 GCA_037834085.1 Bipalium vagum
TTTTGGTAGATTAAATATTCGTTGTTTTTAATTTTTATTATTGTGTTTAATTATATTTTTATTTCATCAAATAAATTTAATTTTACTACTTTTATTAATTGTTGTACCACTTATTTTAATGTTACCATATTTTAAATTTTACGATTATGTAATGATTACATACAAACATAATTTTTAAAACTGTACCACAAAGTAAAGCGCAACCAATTTTTGCGCACAGTATATTTCTTTCTTACTTAGGACAACATTTAATATTCATGCAATTTTATAAAGTAATTTTTATATAACTGTAATAATGTTTCTGACAAACTTGGCGAGTATTCCAAACACGTTATTTTCTTCTGATTCTGATCTACCTGTAATGACATAACATGAGCTCCAGTTTTGGTTTGTACAATAATTAATTTTCCATTGAATGTACCGATTGCGATGTATTGACCACTAATGTAATACGAGATTGCAGAACATTCACTCTAAATATTTTTTTAGATTTTAGTAGTAATTATGAGTTTAACAAAAATAATTTAATTTCTTAAATATATATAATTAAATTAAAGCATAAATGAGACATTTTTTATATCTTAAATATTAACCTAATATATGTTGTACATAACCTAATATTTTTTATTTAAAAGAATTTATTTTTTTTAAAACCAATATAACGTATCAAAAGAGTTAATGCAAAACTACATCGTAAAATTTTCACCATTTGTCCAACTTGTTAATTTTCAACTATTTGTGAATTTTGTCATTAATTTTGGTTTTAAATGCAGGCACATAACCAACTATCCTTTTTGTTGAATTACCTTTGTGAGATAAATTGATGTAGCTCAGCGGTCAGAGCAGTCCATGCGCATGTGAGGGTCCCGGGTTCGAATCCCGGTATCTCCGATTAATTTTCAACTAACAACCTTTTCTCGATATTACCTCCCATTTACGGTTAGCAAGATTTACTGTAATAAATCTATTAAATCCTATTGATATTAATAACTTCAAAAACAGAAATTAGACTAAAAATATTTGCCTTAAGACAATTATTATTTAATTTCTGTCTTGCATTTAAAATTTCATTTATATCAATATTCAGATTATTTTTGAGATTATAAAACAATAATCAATATTTTACATTTATTAATACAATATAGATTTTCTTTAATTTATGTCATTATACAAAAATGATCATTTTTTATGGGTCACCCTAATAATTCAGCTTAACCAATGTATAAGCATACAAAAGATCTAAGGATAATATTTCGAGCAATCAAAAAGTAAAAATATTAAAATTAATTTTTTTTTATTTTTAATTTAAATTTTAGTTTTGTTTCATTTATAAGTGTGTTGAATTTAATTAATAATATACAGAATTTTTACAATTCATTGTTAAAAATCATCCTTTTTTCATCAAAAGTTCAATAAATTTTAATAAATTAAATGGAACTTTGTGGAAATAATAAAATTTAATTGTGATTTTAAAATGTTCACATGAAATATTATTAATAACATCAGATGAAAAATGAAATTTTATTTATTTATATAAAGTTGGATACATTAAATAATTACATATGAAAAATATGAGAATATCTAAACAAAAATATTTCATTACGTCAATTTGACTTGTCCAGATCACCTTCTGTTGTAGCATAGACCATTTCATTAGTACTTTATCAGGTCCGCCAGTTATAAAATAATGATCATTGGGAGAAGTTGATAATTGAAGTGGAATTTTAGCAGTTCCATGGTTTTGAAATAAAACGATAAATGAATCTTGTAATGTACCTTCTAAAACCACAGAGTTATCTGTAACTATCCACAATTTTCCATCGATTTTTTCTGGATGGCACGATATTATTGTTTTAATGTTACCATATTGTGAAGAAATCTGGATGGAGTTTTAATATATATATATTTTAATTTAACATAAATTTTAAAAAATTTTTATTATATTCTTTCACATAAGATTGTGAGTTTATATATCTTCCTTATAGTCAGTAAACACAATTTTGGATTGATTTCTCACTTGTTTTATATTTTAATTTAATTTTAAATTTTTTTGTATTATCATTTGTCTAAATATGATTTTAAATACAGATAAAAATAGGTTTAGAGAATTTTGTTCACAATCAAGCAATTGTTTAAAATTGGCATTTGATGAGGCATCATTGAACAATTCGTCAATTGCTGAAGGAATTCAAATTTGAGAGTGCTTCTTTGTGTGACTACGTTGTCGTAACGATATCTGTCAAAACAAAAACCTTGAAAATATTGAAAAAAAGGTCTTCGAGAAGATCATCAAGTTCAATAAAATGAATTGTTACCGAATATTTTCTGTTTGAATAAAAATTAATTTGCTTATTATTGGTTTGAATAAAGAATGATATGATCAATATTAAAAATTTACATTAAATACCACTTCAAACAAATACCAGTTCAGAAATATTATGTTGAAGAGACTAAAGACGTAGTTGCTAAAAGGTTTAGGATGAGAAAGTTCTCAAAATTCCCAAAGAATTATCTGGTGTGGCTAGCCATTTGTACATGTGGAAAAAAGTAAGTTTCATCAAAACTGGAACAATGAATCAAGAAATTTACATTAAGGAGTGCCTTAAAAAATGTCTATTGTCTTTTATTAATAAGCATGATTGTCTTACTTTGTTCTGGCCCGATCTAGTAAGTTCTCATACATAATGCTACAAATCAAATAATTTGAAATTTCTCCTCGACAAGACAACCCTCATAACTGCCAGAATTCTGACCAATAAAAAAATACTGGGATATTGTAAAATGGAACTTAAATAACACCCATGGTTCTGCAAAAAATAATGCAGGCTTTAAAAGAAAGTGGAAGAAATCAATGGATAAGGTAACTAGCTTGACTGTGCAGATGTTGATGGAAGGAGTAAAAAAGCTCAATAATTTTCTCGGGGTTAAGATATTTTGTTAAATATCAATAGAATTGGTTTTCTGTTTAAAACCTGTTTAAAATAAATATAGTTTTATTAAAATTAGAACTTTAGAGTATATTTTAAACGAAAAAATTTATCTTATGAAAAAGGTCTCTATAAATTGAAGAGCTGCTCAATTTGAAATTTTTTATCCTAATCCTGCCTAAACATTTCAATTCTTGAGACAAACTAATAACGAACGTGATTATTTATCAAGGTGTAAATCAATTTTGAAAAATTAATATAAAATTAAATCAATATAAAAATTTAAATATACGTTTCTTTCTTTAACAAATTTGAAATCATTGAATGAGTCCCAGGCCTTTATTGAGCTGTTAGATGTAGATATCATAGTTCCATCGCCAAGAAACAATATGCAAGAAACATTATCCTAATACAATGAATATCGATATTCTCAAAAAGATGTTTTTAGGAACCTTGTGAGCGTGAAATAATTGGTGAACCGTGCGATTGATAAATGCTTCCTCTTCATTGAGAGACCACAAATGAATGGATCCATTTGAATCACCAGAAAGGATGTTTCCCATAAGATCAAAGGTCACACATGTCACATACTCAGGAGTACAAACCTGAAATGGTATATTTTGTTAAAAGAAAGTATATAATTTGAAAAAAAGAAAACTTGTCAACATCTTAATAAAGTCAAAAATCAATAAATAATTACGTTAAAAATTCCACTTTTTTTGTCTCTCAGAATTTTACTGCATCCCTTCTCCTGAAGAAATACTCTCCAAATATTAATGTGTTGATAACCATAAGTGACCAAGGTTGTGTTGTCTTCTGAATGAAATCTCCCAGCTTTTACTTCTTCATGATTACATTTAGTATTGGCAACTTTACAATTGTTTTTCCAATCGTAAATTTTAATTGTCTGATTCTGTGAACTGTTTGAGCTATCGAGAATCATCAAGAATTCACCAACTTTCTGATTTGATATAAACATTGCAGTTTTCATAAAAATAAAATATTACATCATTCGAAAAATTGATGGAAATTATCTTTTCCAAGATGCCTCCAGATATCATATTAATTACATTGAATTCATTGACATCCCAAATTAGGACAAATGACTAAAATAAAAGATAAGCATCCTTTCATTAATGCTCTTCTTTATAACTTAATATAAATAAATATGAAGGGTAACCAATAAAACAATTTCAATTCATGTAAATACAGTCACGGAAAAGTATTCGTGCAATTCAATTTTTGAGCTTAAACAGGTTTTGATAATCAAAATCTGTTAAATTTTCGAATAAGTCAATAGAAAATTTTTAAAAAATAGTTAGAAAAAACCTCTTTGAATCCAAGGAGTTTTCATAAAAAGTCAAAAAATGATAAATTTCATTGGGACAAAGTATTCGTACAATACTTTTTTACAAATTCAGATTTTTTATTAAAGAATAATGACTGGCACGAAACGTGTTAAAATACTCCAATAAAAGGCAATTAAACAAGAAATTTGGAAAAATTAAGTATTGAAAACGTAACTTTTTCCAACAGGACAATGATCTGACGCAAACTCCTAAAACAGTAATTTTTTGCTAAATTAGGCCAGAAAAATTAAATTAGGTACAGAATCACCAGATATTAATCATATACAAAGTTTATAATCGCCTTTGGAGAAAAAAATTCACCAAAAAAGATTTTTACCACACAAAACCTAATTGAGGGCTTGCTGAAATCATGGTAAGAAATCGTGTAATTTGAAACTACAAAACTACTACTGGAATATTATCAGTAAAGGCTTCGAAGAATTCGAGCCATAATTAACAATATTGGACGACATACAATGTATTAATTACGATGTTGGTATCGTAAATCCACTTTCTTTTCAAAGTTAAAAGGTTACGAATACTTTTTTCCAAATGATATTTATAGTTGCACAAGTTTTTATGAAAATATTTGAAATTAATAAAAAATTGTATTTCTTATTTATTGTCACTTTTCAATGAAAAGTAAGATTCAGATAAAAAAACTCTGTTTCAACTTAAAGAGCGAAATAAATGTATGAAAACTTTTTTTCATCACGGCATACTATTTTCAATAATACAATAATACTGTGTACCCATTATAAATCGATAGAATTTTTTAATCAATACGTTTCTTAATTTAAAAATCTCCATGATGAATGATGTAATTATTTGTTTAATATTTTTAGATAATTGACACATCTTACTGATTTTGAAAAGAAAGTAATTGTTCAAAGAAAAACAACAACGTGGGGATTCAGTAAATATGCAAAGATTTTTCCTAAGTTCTTCAGCAACATTTCCAAACACCAAATTGACCTCGTTTAAAGAACATTGAATTATGAGGTCTCAGTCGAGGCTACTCGGCGTAAAATTGGGTCCAGTACGACCACTGATATTACAACCACACCAGTGAAACAAATTCGGTGACAAAATTCGGTCGCATTCCTCTCAGAGGCAAATAACAGTTGAATTGTGTGTCTCCAAAGGTACGGTGTTTAACACATTTTATAAGTCAAGATTGAAATTTTTTTGGCGTACAGTGTCATCAGCTAACAAAGTCTCATTGTGAGGGTCGGGTTTACAAAGCTGAAGCACCAGTACATCGTTTTGCGGATTCCTGGATCAACGTTTGATTCTCCGATGAGTCTATCTTCAGTCTGTTGTCACCACTGAATTGACAAAATGGCTGCATATATTGAGAAGTGAGAGTAAAAAAGGATATTTCCCTTGAAGATATTTTGATACAGGTCGATAGGTAACAACAGCCTTTCATAATGTGTTATGCAGTGATATCTTGGTATGGGAAATCACAACTGAGCTTCATCAAGGGATATGCGGTTGACCAGGAAGATAATCCTAATTATCGTAAGAAAAATTCTTAATTAGATTGTTTACATAAACAAAATGTGTCCAATGATGTCTAATGACAGTAACACAATAATGAATATGAAATCCTGGACATGGAAACAGGATAGGGCAAAGGCAGTTACATAGATAGAGTGCAACACACCTGACTTTATCACACCTGCACAGTGACCAGTCAAGAGTCTATACTTGACTATAATACTCTCGATTTTAGTCTTTGGGGAATACTTCTCACTGGTGTAGTAAACAACTTCTCAAACATTGAAAATGTTGAGCAATTGAAGACAATAATTGTTGAGTGTTGGAATACAATCTCTCCATTGACCATACAAAAAGCTTGTGTCAGTTGGATTCCACGTTTACGGGGATGTATTGAGATGCATGGGGGACATTTTGAGGATATAGTGTAAAATAATAAATTTTGCTTATTGATAAAATAATTGTTTATATTAAATGTTAAATATGGGCACCCTGAATAAGTGAAATTCTTATAAGTTATAAGATTCAAATATAATTTATTTTATATTATTATTAATTATTATTACTATTAACACCTATTATTTTTAAAAATATAAAAATATGTCATTTATACTGAACATTAAAATAAAATTATTATTTTAAAATAATTAAGTTAAAAATTTCTGTATTAAGGTTCAACATGTCAGATAATCATTGTAACCTTGAAAAATTATAATTATTTTGAGAATTATAATTTATAAATAATATTAAAATTTAGAGAAAAGTTATCGATTTTGATTAGAAAATGTAAAAATAGAATTACGACATTATAAATAATATTTTCAAAATCATCCAAACAGTTAAAATTTCAGTCAACAATAAGAACACTACTACTAATAATATTACCAATAATAAAAACAAAATAAATATAAACAATGATAATAATTTTATAATTAATAAATCATACTTCACGGTCTGATTTACATTGAGCAGAGGCAACATATTTTCGATTGCCGTGCGTTGCGAAGCTACGAAAATAAAATACTTTATAATAAGTAATAAATTATAAAATATGGTTTTCTTCAGTTACCTAAGATTCTATTAAAACTTGGTAAAGAATATAATTAATTATCATAATATATAACGATCGATTATATATTTAACTTGTACTTGTAGAATAAATATGTTATGAAAATCAGATCCAATTTCAAGAGAATTTTAAAAAAAACCATTTTATAAAAACCATTTTGTTTTACTAATAAGAAAATGAATTTATTCTAAATAAACGTCACGTAAAATAATCTTTCGTCATATTATATGATGGTAGTCGCCTGTTTGACCTATTCAGACCAAAGACCCTCTTCAGTATAGGCCCGCATTTTTCAGAGCGCAAATGGCATTCCGCTTAATTCACATGGTTATCAGAGGTTGTTAGGAATTGGCGAGGTTGTTGCCAGGACGAACCATTATATTCAAACTGCTTATCAGTCACGGTTCCTCAATTTTCCCACGTAAATATCTTTTATTTTATTTTGTTTTATTTTGTGGGTTAACAAAAGCATTTTACTTGATGGTTACTTGAAATTATCAAATATTATCCAGAGAAATGCAATATATGACATCATTTGTTATGGTCACATATAAATCGACGCTCAGTTATAATTTCATCTATCATTTATTTGAATTAGTCGAGTTAAGTCTTAGTTTAAAAAGAAAGTTTGAACAGGACCCAACCCTTAGGAGACATTTTTGATTGATCTCTCCATTAAATTGTGACATTTGAAAAAAATTAACAAAATTTAGTAGAATTTTCACCTTATTTTTTGTGTTTATGGTTTTAGAAAATTCTTGTCCCTGCTTCCTGTATTTTATGAATATTATTAAGAATGACGCGCCATTGGGAACATGGTGTTTGTTGCCTTTCCCCTCTTGTTCATTTTCTTGATAATTTGATTTAATAAAGTTAATTATTTGATCTATTAAAGCTTTGAGAAGCTCTAATTTTTATTTAGCACTGATTATCAAATATTCTTTAACTTTTTAAAATAATCTTTTTCTGACTTTATTGATATTTTTTCGATAATTATTTCTTGCCAAATTTTTGTTAGAACCGTTCTTAGAAATAATTTATGATTTTATCAAATTATTATTATTATTTATTGTTATTATTATTTATTATTTGTTAAAATAATACAAGGATAATAAAAAATCTTCACATACCTTTCACAAAGAATAAAAGGGAATCATAAAACTGGTATTATTAAAATTTTGTTAATGATTTGATGAAATAAATATAAACTTTGGTTATGCTCAATTTTGTGCTGAAAGAGTTACCGAAAGTCCCTTGTAAAAAATATCAACCTGTCATTGAAAAACTTTGACACGAAATGCTCAATGAAATCAAATTGATTGAAAAAGAAATTTTACCTTACAAAAAAAACCTATTTGATCAAGTGTTGTATTGTCGTTTTTAGTTACATGCCGCACTACTAAAAAGTTATACAGGCCAAACATCTTTTCCATATAATGTAAAAGAAATATCTTGAAAATCCAAATATACTAAAATATGCTGGTCTTTCAGTACACTTCATCAATGGGTGAAAGAAAAAAAACTTAGGTTCTTAATGTGGAATTAAAGTCAAAGCTCTTGGTGTGCACTTTCTGATTGTTTACATCAGCTTTGAGGAAACTTTTAGAAAAATTAATGAACTTTTATTAAAACATAAAGTGCAAAATGCATTTGAATTAATGATAAAATGTAATTTTTCAGAGTTTTGTAATTAATCTGTCGTGATTTCTGCAAACCCTTTAAAAGTATGTGAACATCTCAATGGTGTACATCTCAATATTAGGAGAACCCATAAGTAATCAATTATTATTAGTATGCAGTATTTGCTTCATTCTAGCTCAGACCCTGAACATAACGTTAAATTACGATCATTGACCTTGAAAATTGATTATAATTAAATTCAAACGTTTTTATTATTCTGATATAAAATGGCGGAGAATCAACCAAATGAGGAACATTTACGTCATTGCATACTGTTTCATTTTCGATTGGGTGCTAATGCAACCGTTGCAACAAAGAGGATTTGTGATGTCTATGAAGATGTATTAAAAGCCAATAAGTGATAACATTGGTTTCGAAAATTTTCAAATGGTGATTTTGGCTGTCTGATTTTGCTCGAACTGGACGCCCGGTAGGGTTTGATAAAGACGCTTTAAAAGCACTGGTGGAAACGAATCCCAAAATGAGTATCCAGGAAATAGAAAAAACTCTTCAAGCTACTTGGTCAACAGTTCAAAGACATTTTAAAGAAATTTGGAAGGTTTACAGGTAGGGTATATGGGTCCCACATCTATGGTCGGAGATGAATAAAGATCAATGGCGTACAATTTGCACATCTTTTTTGTGCAGACAAAGAAATGATAAGTTTTTAAGAAGGATTGTTACTGGTGACGTGACATAGGCCTTGTAAAACAACAACAAGTGCATTAAGCAATGTCTTTCTCCAAATCAACTAGCCATACCCATTCCGAAACCACCCCTCAATCTAAAGAAGATATTATTGTGCGTTTGGTGGGACTGTGGTGGGACTGTGGTGGCATAATTCATTTTGAACTATTGAAATCAGGAGAAACAGTTACGGCTGAATTTTATTACCAACAATTGGATAGATTACGAAACCAATTTTTCGTAAAACTATCAGGTTTGGTTAACAGAAAAGAGATAATATTGCAACATGATAATGCAAGACCTCATGCAGCAAATTTAACCCAAGGAAAAAAAGGCAGCTAGACTGGGAAGTTTTATCACATCCCCCATATTCTCCAGACATAGGGCCATCGGATTTTTATTTATTCCGGTCCATGGAATATTCCCTGAAGAATCAAAATTTCAAAAATTTCGATGATTTTCGAATTCACCTAGAATCATATTTCTCTTTAAAAGATACAGAATTTTATGGCTGGGGAATTGAAACTCTACCAACAAGATGGCAAAAGGTCCTAGACTATGATGGAAATTATATAATCGATTAAAAATAGAAATAAATGTATTTAAATTCTTTTTTTTGCCACTTAAATAATTGATTACTTATGGGTACTCATAATATATGATCAAATGTCTTTTTAAAGAAGGTTTGGAGTTTCTTGATATTAATAAAATATAAAAAGAAATAAGTACAGATTTATTTCAAAATTATTAACCGTAACCAATGCCCTAGAACATTCTATATCAATATTTTACTTACAAAGCTTACCAACTAATATCCGATGTATGTTTCATGAAGTATCTTTGTTTATACTTAACTACATTATAGATAATGGCAATTTTGCCCACACAATAGATTAATTCATCTGGGCTTATTACCCCAAGCGGATTGTCGAATATGCTAGAATCAAATCCATATCTAAACGATAATTGGAATAAAGTATCTAAATAGCAGACCATATATACATCCAGTCGAGTTTCAAAGAATACTGTTTATTTGAAGACTTTTTTGAGGTGGGATTTGTCGAATGTGAAGAAATACCTCCTGCCAATATTTCAAATAATTTCTTGACAAGAATTTATAACCTTTATCTTTTCCATTTGCTTTTGAATGTTGAGGTAAATGAGAATTTGTTTTTGAATAAGATGCATTTTTAATATGGTTCTTAGGGACCTCATTCAACCCTATAAAACAATCATCAAATAAATAAATTTTTAATTTTCAAAAATTTAAAGTATGAGGATAGAATTTTTTAATCAGTTCATTTTAAGAAACTTTAAAAAAAAAATAATAACAATAATAATAATATTATTATTATATAATAATATAATAATATTATTATTATATAATATAATAATAATAATATATAATATTATAATAAATCGACCATTATATTCATTGCTTTAATGGTAAAGATGCATATGGTATTATCGACTAATATCATGCCGTTACATTAGATGGAGTCTTCATTTTAATGTCATTGATTTTTTGTCTGTCTAATGAATCTAAAAGTTATAAGATTAAATTAATATCTTAAAACCAAAATTCAGTCGAATTAATAATTAGTCAAATTAGTCAAATGGTTCAGTGAAGATCTTAATTCACATGTCAGTCCAAAAATTGGACCTTGTTTCGGATGGATTCTGATGGACTTTATAAAAGACTAAAGAACGGTTACAGGTACCTACTGCAGTTACGTTGCCAGTGTTGTATGTCAATCCTACTTAAACTTAATAGTCGGGCATATTCAAAAAGCTTATCTTGTGATTATTTTATTAAGACTTTCTGTTACACCCATCATATTGTTTTAGATGTGCTCTACAAAATCCTAATTTTTTGAACTGAAAAAATAGTAAGGGTTTTCACCTGTCATTCCTAAATTATAAAAATAAAATATTCTACAAATAAAAGTTGGAAACAGTGGAACTTACGGCAGAAATGTTTTATTTGGTTTTTATTTTTTTAAGACTTCTCATCTTTTAGTTGTTTTGTTTTAATATTCTTCGATGATTCCCAAAACATGACTCATCTTCTCATTATTTATTTATTTAATTATGGAATATTATTTTCTTTTATTGTGTTTATTTTTAATTTTTATAATGACTGAATTAGAAAAGACGAAAAAATAATGATATTAGTTTCTGATATTGAATTTTAACTGGATAACATTAAATCACCATGGTTAAAGTTATAATTGATATTATTTTATGTTATTGATATTATTATAATGATGTACTGGGCGGTTATTTCCCAAATTATATGAAACGATGATAATCAGATAAAAAGCAAAATTGCACAGGTGAGAAAATTAGGCTAAATTGATATCAAAAATTTAACACATTTACAATGGGGTTTTCAATATACTTCCTTGTGCAAAATTGTAAGCTTGTATCCCTGGGCATCGTGTAGCTTCCTAGACACAGATTACGTGAATGGAGGCATACATGTTTTCTTCAATTAAATTTAATAAAAGTAATATAAAATTATTGGACAACAAAAGGACAATTATTAATTGAATAATCAATATATGCTTAAACATATTTTTAATGTTTCTGAAAATTCAGAAAATAAATCAGCAAAGTTTAAATAAATCCATAAGTTTAATTTTTTTATTTTCTATTTTCCAAAATATTTCTTTTTATATGTTTTCTCATCTTTTTCAAAATTTTTATTTCTTTTTAACTTAATTTCATTTAGGCCCTGAGCAATTTAGAATATTTAATTAAAAAATAATAAAAGCCTTAATTATTATCTTATTTTTCAATATCATATACTTGTCACTATCATATATTATATATAGTCAAACTCGGTTAATATCACCAGCTTAATATTACAATCCGCTTAATATCAATCTAAATTTTAAAAAGGTAACTATCACCATCCTAATCAATGAAAATATACCTTGCCTTATATCATAATCCGTTTAGTGTCACAAAAAATTTTAAAAATATTATTCAATATTCGTTTAAAAAAATTCGTCAATAAAAGTTAAAGGTTTTTTGTTTAAATAATTAATTTTTATTTTTATTTATATTTAATTTACAGTCACATTTAAAGTATTGGGTAGTTGCATTAATTCTCGCTGTTTGTTTTACTTAATCAGTTTGATTAATAATCTGGTGACAATTTAAATA